>VVHJ01040932.1:7272-23224 GCA_015107715.1 Tylochromis polylepis | reverse complement strand
AGTAACACAAAGGGGGGGGGGGGGGGGTGTCTTTGAAACATACCATTAACAAATAAGCACTAAATGTATGCCATAGGCAAAGTGGCACTTCTGAATTTAAATGACTAGCTGGTTCAGTGCTCAATATGTACATTAACTTGTTGGAAAGATTTTAAAATCCCTTTATCCAGGTACCAAATTCAAGCAAGTACTAAGGAGAGGAAATTCTGCACTGAAAAACACAATATTCTGTAGGTGTGTAGTACTCCAGTACTCCTACTAAAACTAGAAAATACCTTGTAATGATAAAATGGGAATCTTTTGGAGGAAACTGAATTACACTTGTGGTCATACAATCACCATGGGCATGAATGGGTTTTCTCTATTCCACACAGGATTGAAAGTATACATGCAGGGTGAAATATACATACACCCCTACTATTATTTGGTTTAATATCTCTTAGCAAGTTACATTTGGCTAGACATTTTTTGGTAGTCAACAAGCTTGTCTGTGTAGGTTCTCAGACATCCAGGTCATGGTAGTCTTAGGAGATTGAAAAAAGAAGGCAACTGGACTTCTTTTGGTTTGTGAAGACATTTCACCTCTCATCCAAGATTCTTCTTTGTTCTAAAACAAAAGGTGTAGAGTCCCAGGTATTTAACCCTAGTGGGGTTTGCCCCCTTTGGAGGTGGTCCTGAGGGTCGTTGACCCTGGTCATGTGAGTCATCATATGGGCAAATGTGTGAAAAAATGTGTGGATTGTTACCATGAAGGGATCCCTTCCCAGTGCTTCAACTCATACCTTGAGATGTCTGAGATGACCTCAATAGGTCACATGATCATTTGGGGGAAGGTCTCAAAGTGGTTTCACCATTAACCCCCAGTGATAGTGACAACCCACCCATTTTTTCACACCTTGGCTTACATGTTCTATTGTGGGTCAGTGACCCTCAGGACATTCTCTAAAGGGGACAAACCCCACTAGGGGTTAAATACCCAGGACTCTACACCTTCTGTTTCGGAGAAGACTATTGAATCAGAAGTGAAACGTATTCTCAAACTAAAAGGCCCAACATACAATCAATAAGCTTCTTTCATAATTCTGGCTGGGTATTTGACCACTCTTCCTAGAAGAATTGGTAGATGTCAAGGTGTGTGCTGTGGCAGGCAGGAGGAAGGACCCAAACACAGGACTCATACACTGAATGAAAACTTGAAGCAGCAGCGTTATTGCTGGGAAGAGCTTCCATAAAATAAACTCACAAAAAACAAAAAAAAACCCAAACCAAAACCTTAAACATGAAAACCAGGTACTGAGAACTAGAACTTAGCCAGGACCACGCAGGGAGAAACACAGCATGATGAGGGTACAAGGTGACAAAGGGCGAAGGAAGACACATGGCTTAAATGCACAGGCAAGACAATGAGAGGATGGGGAACAGGTGGGAACACAGCTGGGACAAATCAGACATAACGAGACAAAGGAAGCAAAGCAGAATACACTGACATAAGACAAGGATTATCAAGTAAAACAGGACGCACGAGACATTCGCAAAGACACAGACTCAGAGACACGGACTTGACACTGAGACATGGCTGACTGGATACGCAACATTGGAACACAAGGAAGACACAGTGACCTAAACTAGGAGCTAGAACTACAAATATAATATGAGCAGAAAACCACCAAGAAAACCAAAGTCATGAATAACAAATAATCAAGGAATATAAGTTAAACAAACACAAAACACTGGGTCACAGACCCAGTACCGTGGCAGCAGAGTTCATTTAAATTGATTGTTTTCCTGGCAGAGACCCAACGTTTAAGTGTTGTGCAAATATTATCAATAGGGTTGAGGTTGAGCCATTCCAGAAGCTTAATGTTAATCTGCTTGACAGCTTTTACAGTGTTCTTAGGCTTGAAAGCCTAGCCTTTACTTTTCCAAACATACCTCCCATCATTGTGGACAAATAGACACAGTCAAACAACTTGTACTTGTACCAACTAACAAGAAATTAGTTGGTAAAGATAAGATAAATGTCAAGATAAAAGACATTGTAGAACCTCCAGGATCACTTTTTACAAGATTTAAGTGAGTCTATATATAGTTGAGTCTGTATGCTGTATGTATACTTCAGAACCTGTATAGATGAGAGAAATTCCAAAATAAATTCAAATTTGCTAATTTCTGGACATAATTTTTATTCTTTAAAGTCATTAAAGATGCACCCTGGAGAAAGAGCAGTTCAAAGAATTAATTAAAAGCCCCAAATTACCATGAAATTCAAGCCCATGATGACTGTAGGTAAACTTCTGATCACAAGTGTAAAAGGCCAGAGCCTATTCAGGTATTCAAAAGTCATGCCCCTTTACTTGTGGGAAAAATACATTCATCTGAAGTTACGTTTACCATCTTGCCAAATGGTTATTCTAAGAGTGTAGGCAAGCCTGAATTTTTTTAAATGAGAACCTGAAAGGATTGAACAATTTATGTTTTTAGACTAAATAGGAAAGATAAATAAATCATATCTTATATTTTATGCTGAGCTTGTTGCATCATTAATAATTTTGGCTGCTGTCTTGGCAAACTCTCCCTTGTGAAAAAGATCTGATCTTAATAGGAGTTCCTGGTTAAATAAGGGTTCATATAAAAGGAAGGAAACCTAAATATACATCATAACTCGCGCAAGACTGATTCACGAGAATACAAATAATGGCTGACCATCATAGCTAACTGTTTAAAATGAAGGAGGAATAGTTTACAAACGGCTGGGGAAAGTGGAAGGAGTGACACCATCAAACAAAAATAACAGAAAGCTCTTTATTTCTCAGACCAATTTTCATTTCACTAATTTTTCTCCTTATGTTATTGTTAAAGATGCTGAAAAATAAAAATAAAAAGGACAATCATGGCTCATGACAGCTGTACCTTTAAAAATGTTTGAGGCATGTTCAAAATTACGTGAAAAAAATGGTCCTAACAGCAGAAGAATTTTCACTCTAAGTCTTTATCTGAGCTTTTGTATCCAACCTTGATGATGTAAACCTTCTTTTCAAGGTTTGGTGCTAAGAAGCATCAGTTATTTAACAAGGCTAACACACATTTCAAAGGAACAGGCTTTATCTCTTCTGGTTTATTGCCTGAAGTGAGAGATTTAAACAAAGGCTGTTTGAGATCAAATCTGTGGAGAAACTTTACAGTAAACTGACTTTTTCAGCCACTGGAAGATGCAAAGAATTTAATTAGAGGCAAAGACAAAATGTGAAATGACTCTCACAGTCTGCTTGAATGGAAAGTGATGCTGAGAACATAGATAACTAGATGAATAAATGACCCAATACATAAGTACGGGGGTCAAAGGATTTCACTCTGTGATGAAGAGAAAATTGTAAAAGACGTATTCACTTCTAAAAAACTGATACTATAATTGCTCACCGAGACACTGGAAGAAATCATAAAGTCAAGGATGAGAGAATCCTCTGTTGGCTCTTAATTTACTGTATGATTCATTTTTATATAAGACAGTTATGATTATTCCACATGTCCTTCGTACCATTCTTATGAGGATGATAAAACTATTCCAGTTAAAATCAATCACTAATCTCATCCCGCTGAAGTTTTATTCCATTTTATATGTTCTGCAGCATCTGTGTTCCAAATATAAACAAAGGGTTGTTATGGCTCACCTCATCATTGATTTTTGCTCAGTCTTCAGTCATAAACATGCATGTCTTCATGCAGTAATAGTAAAAAGCTGTAAGGATTTTTTCCCCTATGGAAACAAAATATTAAGACTTGATAACTTTTCAATAAAGAACAAAAATAAATGGGAATGAAAAGAAAACATGCCATATCATTTCATAATTTGTGGGTATTTTCCTTAAGCATATCTAAGCATATCTGAGTGGCAGTGCATGCAATATGTTTCCACAAATTATAACGACAATTATGACACAAAAAAGGAAATACCAAAACGCACGCAAACGACTTTGAACTAAAAAAATAAAAATAAAAAAAGTAAAGTGCAACAGGTTAATGTGCAGAAAATAGAAGGGTTATGTTCCCACCTCTTTATGAAATTCTCCACATGAGATGAATAATGGGCCTTTATGCACGCACCATTATGAAGTCGTTAAAAAACTTTTGGCAACTTGTTGTGGGTTTATGAGCGCAATTGAAAACAAAACATTGAAAGAATTTGTCCTCCACTGGGACGCTCACACTGAGACTTGTTTGCCAGCTTTTGCATGCATTCAGATTCATTATTCATGACTTCGTGGCACAAAAACAAGTCAAAGACTGATCTTCAAACTGTGGCCTTACACAAAGTACTGTGGTGACTCTTTGAGCCCCCCTCCCCCCAACCAGAATCTTGTTGTCACCTAGTTTTATGTTACCCCAGCAAGCATCTGGAAATTGGGCTGGGGGCAGCTAAATGGTTAAGTATGAGCATTTTTTTTCCTCCTAAGGCTGTAGGGTTTTTTTTGTGAAGGGTCCTTTAGTAAGATGCTTATTCCTTTTCCAGCTACAATACATAATAGCAGCTGTTTTCTGTATAATAACTGCAGACTTTAGCATGTTAGTGGTGCTAAAAGGATCAGACAAAATGATACGTTTTTTTTGAAACCATCAGGTGTGATTTGTGAATGTTTGTGTGGCCTCTGCAACATTTTATTCTGAGTGAAAGTTTATACTTCCTGAATTACTTCCATAGGTCAAATAAATGACAGAGGTTAAAACTCCAAGAGGTTACTTTAAAGTGCTGAAGTGTTCTAAATGTATCCACAGTGCATTAAGTCCCCTGGGTGGTCGTGTGAGCCCCCAAAAGAAATGTCAGCGACATATTTCTGTATTGCTAATCCATGCATGAGCGTGCAACCTAATTTGTAAAACAGAAATGAGAGGCTCTTTACGAGCTGAACGAAAGAAGCAGTCGCCTCCGGTGCTGCTAACATTCCCTGTCTGGCGAGCACCTGGAGAATATTGAGGATACTGCAGAGGATGTTTTTTGGCAGAGGCCTGCCTAGAAAAATAAACCTACGTCTGACCTCAAGCGCCAGTCGCGGAGTCGCCTGACCTAACCAACTGACACAATGTTCTCCCACGAGTACAAGCATCATGCCTGGGTGGCCATGGGGGAAAGGGGAACTCTCTTTGGCCCACTTTCAAAAGAGAAAACAAAAGCCACAAGGAACTGCAGCTCAACTTTGAATTTATGCTATTTGACTGCGCTGACTGGACTCTGGATCTATTCAAATGAATCTTCTTGGCCTTTTTTGCACATTGTTCTCAGCAGCTGTTTGTTGTGTTTTTCCAAGGTCTTGCCAGCTAAGGAAAAACGCAGCTGGAATTGATTTTTATTTTGTATGATACTTCTGCTTCTTCTGAGAGCGTTGTTGCTCTTCCTTGCCCCTCCTGTCCTCCATACCCCTCCCACCCTCCCGGCTCTCTTGCTCTCGTACCTTGACTCTTTTCCCGCAAGTGTGATAGGTTCTGTAACGAGGGCTCTTTAATGTGGAGTAGATCTGGGGTAAGCAGAGTGCTTAGTTGAGTGGGAGACAAGGAATGTCAGGCAGGTAGTCTACTGCACAGCTGTGTCAATTAGAATGCATCTTTTCTCCCCTCAGACCTGTTCAACGATCCTGAATACAAATGTTTCTCTCTGGGTTTCTACGCTGTCTGCGCTCCCCAATAATGTCTGTTTTCAATCAAATATATCTGTCATTAGCACATATTCGTCACACGCCCTGTCTTTGTAACATACAGCACACACTTGTTTATTCAAGTCTATTTTTTAAACCCTTTGTCCCAGTTTGACTCCTCTGAAACCAATTCAGGCTCTTTCTTGCAGCCAACTACAAAGCCTGAACCTATGTGAGCTGCTGACAGTCATGTGTCCACAGAGGACAACAAAGAGAGAAAAAGACTTTGATTCAGTCCATTGTAGACAGAAAAGATGGGCAGTGTGGGGAGAGAAAACAGGCCCGGCTCTCTGATTTGATGGATGTTTCTGACGTAAACTGGTAAGAAGGTGAGTGCTGCTGCTGGTGCATTTATGTGTGTTTGTCCAAACAAGTGTGTTTCCTTATCCCACTCCGCATCTGCCTCATACAAAAGATTCAAGCCAAGGCTGCAACGTAGTAGTGCTGGAAGAGAAATAGCTTTTCATTTTTGAATCAGTTATTTATTATTTTTCTGGATATCCCAGCAGTGAGAAAGAAAGTTCATCAACCACTGTTGCAGAAGGCAGTATAAGAGGCAGACTGTAATCACCTGGTGTTTAGGGACTTAAGAAAGTGAGAGAGGCAGAGGTCGAAGAAGTGGAGCAGCAAGGAGAAGTAAGTGGAGAAAACTGTAGCACTGATTGGGGGGTTGGGGGGGCAAAAAGCCTGAGAGCTGAAGAGGTTTTTGTTTCTAATTATACTTCTCCTCCATAGATGTTGCTGCACAGGTAAGTAAGTCCTGTTTGTGTGTGTGTGTGTGTGTGTGTAGTGTTGCTAAGGGAGCCAGAAGCAGAGCAAAGGTCAGCAAACCGGCAGTCATTAGGACATTTTTGATGTGGTCACTATGAGCCCATGAAGGCATTATTTTTATGACATGATGCAATACAGTTTTCAATGCATGCAGTTAAAGTGGCGCTATACACCCAGGAATAGGTTTAAAGCGATTAACTGTTTTTCCATGTTATGACTTCTTTGGTCTGACATCACAGAGTGGCACGCACAACAAACACACACTTTTTTTCAGCCTCTCGTACTCACATGTTTCAGATGTTCACTTCTTCTTGCTAAAGCAGCCTCTTTAATTTACTCTTTCAACATATAAACAAACACACACATGCACAAGAACACACACACACACACACTACAGTCTAATTAGGATAAGCGCCATATTCCTTTTATGAGCCTAAGTGGAGCTACTTCTCAGAACTGTCAAAGTGTTTCTTGTTGAAGTAGCACCCTCTTGCCATAGCTGATGCGAGTGGTCATCTTAAGCCTGGACCCAGGTCTCGGGGGACTTCATCTCTCATTGCTCCCCCACCCCCCCTTTCAATTCAGTTGCATGCCAGCAATAAAATATTTTATGGCCAGCCGTCCAACTATTCTGAGATAGGATCTCAGTCACCAGCCCTGCTCATGACTATGGCCTACATCATTTATGTTCCCTTCTTAAATTGATCCAGATCTTTTCTTCATCTGTTTCGTGGATGTCACTCTACGAGTATGTGCTCAGAGTAAAAAAAAGAAAGAAAAGGGGGGGTCATATTTGTGACACGGCCAAAATAGATCATAAGCATCATTGCAGACTTAAGTTTAACTGCTGTAGCAGTGCTGTCTCTGTTTTTGTCCTCATTAAGATCTGATCTGGCAGCCAGTCTGTCTTTTCCATCTTTTCCTATTGAATGTCCTGTTTTTTTTAAAGATACCCACTCAAGCATCTGCAGCTTTCACCATCAATGTCCTTGGCCCAGTCTGTTTTTCCTCTATCACTGTGTCATCTTGAAAATGGGCTTCTAAATGCTGTCTTTTAAAAGTCAGGAGTAACGATTGGGCTCTTCCTTTTAAAACTGTGGTTCGGTGGTCTGGCACCACCCACACATACATCCTCACCTCAACAACCTGAACCCAGACATGCACTCCCCCCCACTCTCCCCACCTTTCCTTGAGTGGCAGAATCTAGGTAATCACTGTAATTTACGCAAACTATACATTAAAAGACCCCAACATGTTAAAAACAGAGGAAAGGGAAGTTTCAGGGGAATCTGACCCAGGATCCAGATGCTGAAATTAAAGAGCAGTGTATGTGAAGAGGTATGCATAAAACTGCAGGTTTTCTGTACATTTAAAAAAAGGACAGTGTCACGTGAAATTCAAAATTAAGATATACTCAACATTAGAAAGATATGAGAGCTCTTCGTAGTAATTCTAAATTCAAAATAAACAATACTACCGTTTCAGTGACAAACAGAGATTATTATTCAGAAGATGGATACTTTTCAGATTTGTGGACATTTGTTTTCCTTGTTCAGAAAGGATAGAAGGTCTATTTAAACAGACCACACAATGGAGGAAGGCCACCCTGCTGCACAGTTTCCGCTGATCCATGATCTCAATGTGTGCACAAGTCACCATCTGCTATACTATAAATATCACATACGTGTACACTCACTCTTCAGCAGAAGGCAGGTTAAGTTCCCGTGACTATTTTACTTGGGTTAAATGAAACATGTCAAACTTCCTATCCTTAAAGGTAGCAAATAGTGCAAATAATTTTATAGTGCAAATATACTCTATGCAACACTGAAATAAGATGGATCCCAATGTTGCATGTCAAAGTAATTATTCTCTTGCAGAAGTGAGTTGTTTTTGTTGTGCTTTTCTCTGTTTCCCAAAGAGGCTAAAGTACCACTTGATACATGGATGATCCATGCTGAGTCCTAAGCAGCTACCAGGTGTTTACACTAATTTGACTTTCCCAGCTAGACTTTCTCTCTGGGGCAAACCCATAACAAATGAATACTCAGACATGCTCACACAAGTTGTCCTGCTCTTGCGCATGCCACTGGTATTTCCAGTTCGTGTGGTGTGGGCTACATCATGTGAGGCCTCTCTACCCAGATTGCTTTTATGATTTTATTGCAGTCTTGATTAGGCACATGTGACTAACTGCAAACCCTTGTTGGCAACGCATGAGCGGTTGGCAGAAAGCAGAGATCTTCCAGAGCTCTGAATTGTAACAACACTGGGTTCACGAAGGCGGGAGCTGTTCACCGGGAATTTGATTCTTCTGGCCGTGCGGAACAAAGTTGGCCCAGCTCACCTCATTTCACACATTAACTGTTGTGTTTGCATAGAAGAGAGGAGACATTTTCATTCTGCAGGCGGGCTCCACTACCTCACAGAAGAAAAATGCTAACCCTGCTTCATTTCCCGCAGAAAAACGGGCCAAGTTGACTTAGCGAGAGAGGGAAAATATTGGGGTCTTTTAAATGCAAAAATTCAGGGGAGGGAAATGGAAATGTGACCGTTTTCCTGACATAAAAAACAGAGCACATCAAGACTCAATTATGATATTCTCAAGAATAAGCTGGACTTTGCTCCCTTTCTTTCTTTATTGAGTGTTTGTCCAAGAGATGGGTGTGTGGGTGTGTGTGTGTGGGGGGGAATTGAAAGAGACACAGTTATGATTTGTAAAATGATGGATACCAGCATAAATTGATAGCTTTTTTGGGGGTTTTTTTCCCCTCTGTTAAAGAGACTTGTGCTTAAGAAGACCCAGAAGGCACACATCAAAGAATAATTGAGATCTCTATCACATGCAAAACAGGGGAGCCAGGGAAAGGTACTGCAGAAGGGAGAAAAAAAAGGTGTAACATTTAAAATCATAAAAATTAAAAAATTAAAAAAATTATAAAATAGGGTTTGTGCATTTTCAGGAATTATACTATGATGCTGCACAGCTCCTGTGTGGTCCTCTTTTTCTGTCTCTCTCTCCCTTGCTCTTCCTCCTTCTCTCACACTCACTCTTCCCTTCTTTTGTGGCTCTAAGCCTATGAGCTGGCTTGGGCCCTTCCTTACTACACACACCCAGCGGGGCTTTATAAAGGCAGGGCCGGAGGTCTCAGCAGCCACACTCTCTGCCTGTGCCTCCTCTGCCTTTAGGTCTGTGCTAAAAGCCGGCTGTGTCAATTTCTCCAGCTTCCAGGTCGTGTGGAACAGAGATGCTGACACCACATTACAGGGTCCCCAGTCTCCTGGTTATCCTGCTTGGCCCCATCCTGATGGCTGCCAGCCGGGCCGCTATGGACAGCCAAGGTGAGGAGACGTCAGAGTTATTATTGCTGCCTGAGGTTGGGATATTAGTAGCACTTTGTGGGGAGGAAAATGGACACAGACTTGAGCAGGTAACCTCAAACTGGGACAGGGTATGTGAGTAAAGACAGACTGCTTTTGAAAACACAGGTGTGTGGGTGTCGGTGGTTGAAGATGAACATAAGCTTGTGTCAGTATATTTTTGCCCGTGTCTACCTGTTTATGTAAACTTTGGGATGGACTGTTTGTCTTTCCTTGTTTTGGTGTGTGACCAAAGGAATTTTCTTTTTTAGCTTTGTTTTTCCCCCATGAGCTTCTCTGTGAGCATGAATGGACAGAAATTAAAGTGCCTACAAGGCTGTTTTTGTCATTTTGACACCTTTTAAGAAACCTGTTTTTCTTGTCTGAACCAAAGCAAAGTACATGTGCATATGTCAGGGAATTAATGGCAAAGAGAGAAAAATGTGTGCTCACACTCACACACATGAATTCTTATGAAGTTCTGCACATGGAAACCCCTCATGCACAAACCCTAAACAGTAATGCCCACACACATGTCTTCTACTTTACCTGTAAATCTCTGAGATCTACTCATATCCATCAGTTGCATCTACATCTCATTCATTTTTTTTCTGCGCGTGTTTCTATGGAGCAGCCCTGTATGAGCTTGAGAAAGAGCCAGCATATTGGGATGCACAAGCAAGGGCGACGCTGGATGCTGCACTCAGACTCCATCCTCGGGAGTACCAGGCCAAGAACATCATCCTGTTCCTCGGTGACGGTAAGTTCCTGCAAAATCCATTTTAACCAGCATTCAGTGCTGGCACAGCTGTAGAAAAGGCACTACTTTCCCCTTTAGTGACAAACATAGCTCAATATGCAAAGTTAGATGATGTAACAGTATTTTGAAATAATTATAAAACTATTTTCAAAGTGGGCAAGCAATGTGAGGTTTTGGGTATTTTTTTTGCAAAGATTGACGTCTTACTAAACAGAAGGATCAAATATGATTCAGCAGTTACCATCAAATATGGTTCAAATACTTTGGAAAATTAAGCTTGACCGCAGTGCTTTGCAACTTTATGGGCAAAATATAGAACAAATAGGTGGAAAAAAAATACTTGTACAGACATATGTTTGTGTAGCATTATGGTAGACATTTAAACGTTTAATGTCTGATTTTCATTTTTTAACACTACCTGCGCTGACAGGTCAGAGGCTGTGTTGTCTTGCACTGAGATGTTGGCAGCAGATTCTTCCATTCCTGTGGGTTGAAAGGTGAGGCCTCTGATAATCAGGCTTGTTCCGGTCTGCCCCAGAGGTGCTCAGTCAGGTTTTGGATCACGGGAGGTTGGAAGCCTTTGGCTCTTTGCTGTGCTCCACAAGCTGTTCCTGAACTTTTTCTTTGCCCTGTGGATTCCGATTGCAGTGTGTCAGATAGTTGAGCTGGTCCCACTAGTCAGAGACCGACCATCAGCAGGTGGGGGTGTGGATGACCTGTTAGTGGTTTTAATGTTGATGTGATCAGTATACAGGGTGCAGTGAAAAAGTTTAGTGACTCTGCCTATAAAACCTTATCTCATTTAAAACACTGGGCCCCTTTTAGAACTTTTTTTTTTTTTTTTATAAATCTTCCATTGTGTCAGTAACTCTGATTTTATTTTAAGAACAAAATCACAGAGATCCACATCCTGAGAATAGCTGGTGGTTAGCAAAGACTGAGTTGGTTTGGCAGAAGAAAAAACTCTTTCCAATGCACTGTGAGCGGGGACACATGCGTCACAGTTTAGTGCCTTTGCCTTTTCACATATAGGATGCAACAGTAGAGGTCTGTATTGGCAGTCAGACACCAGGGATGCTGTTATTTCTTTCTTTTTTTTTTTAATAGTGCGACATTTAGCAATGTTGTAATTTCTAGTTTGACCTCATAATGGCAGTATTGTCACATGGTTAGAGTACTCAAACCCAGAAATTTATTTATTAGGCTTATTCTGTGTTCCATTTACCTCAGAAGTTGGATGGTGGAGCTGAGAGTGACTCCCACTCCCAAGTTGAGAGTGTTCCAGTAGGAAAGTCACAAAATCAAGGAAAAACAGTATTTGCTTTGTTCCTTAGCAAGGTAGAGCCATTCATGTATCTGATGTGTGACCCATTCAGCCATGGTGTGGTCTTCTGCAAAAAGCGTAATCTTCTGCTTTTTGCAGAAGACCACACCAGGTGCCGCTCCAATCAGCTGCCGACTGGAAACTGAGGCTACAGTCTACACATGCTATGCAAAATTTGACAGTCCAAGGTTGGAAAAATGCTGCCTGATCTTATGAGTTTCGATTTCTGCTGCAGGTCAGAATTTGCCATAAACAACATGAAAGCATGAATCCATCCTGCTTTGTGTCAACAGTTCAGGATGCTGGTGATGGAGTAATGGTGTGGGGGATATTTTCTTGCCGGTGTTGTCACACGGTTAAAGTACCAGAACCCAGATACAATGATACAAAACTGTGTAAGTGTCTTATACTGTACTGCATTTACCTTGGAAGTCAGATGTCAGAGGTGGGAGCTGCTTTCCAGTAGTAATGTCAAAAGTAAGGAAAAACAGGATTTGTCTACTGTGTGTACTTGTTTTTTGCCCTGAAACACACTGCCCCAGCACATTCGTGTATGCGTGTGGTTTATGTAGTGAGTTACAAATACACAGCAGTGATCCTATAGATTACAAGTTTTGCAGTTTTACTAATGCTCCCATGCACTGCCTCCATCTTGGATCATTAAATCAGGGTTAGTCGTTTTGTTAGCAGTTGTCTTTTAGCTACATTGCTACATTAGTTAATACCTTAATGTGCTGATTTGTCCCAAGTTAAAAACATGTGCTCAGAATTGTGCACCCCTGTGTGCACGATTCAAAAAGTGATACTTTCATGTGTAAACATTTTCCTGTAGGTGTCAGTTTCTAAGATAACTTCGCAGTGGGGCCACCACCTTAAAGACTGAGATAACAAATGTGTACTTCTTTAGCACTATAGTCTCACACTGCAATGTCTACACACAGCTATTGACATTTGAGAATAATTTCCATCTGCATTAGATTTGGCTGGAAATTTCTCTCCCATTAATTGTTATTTTTATGACTGGAGAAGGATTAAATCAGTTTTGGTAAGACAAGCTGATTAAAGGCACAAAGATGTGAGAATGTTTTTCGTGTTAAAGACAAACAATATCTGCTTTAAATCATACCCATCAAGTCGGATTTCTGGGTGGTCGGTGAGCTGAGTTTTCTTTATACATCTCTCCTGCCTTGCCTTACCCTAAGCCTGTTCTTAATTTTATGAGTGTGACTTTCAAGGGAGACTTAAATGCACCACAGTAGGGTTTTTAAATACAATGGGAAAAGGCTTATAGCGCCCACAGCAGCAGAGGAAAAATTGTAGGCACCATAGCAAGAACAAGCAACAAATCGGTTGCTTAGTTAAGGAAGTCCGATGCTTCGACCTTCTCCAGGAGTGTTCAAATATGCCTAACTGCACCTGTATCTTAACTGAGTTTAACTGGTAGCACAGGAATAAGCTACATAGTGTTGCAGCTAATAGCTTAGAGCCATAAACTACCCCCATTGTTTAGAAGTGATCGCCAGTTTGCAGAGGTTTTTTAGAGACAGAGAGAGTGAGAGAGATTGTGTTCTACATTATGCTTTTAAAAAAAGGGAGCTGTTCAGAAATGTTGATATATGAAGCAGTCCTCATTGAAACATGGGTCAACCCTGTTTTGGGCATTTGATGTTAAATTGTCACAGTTTAAATAAAGCCTGCAAGTCCCTGCATTTATACTGGCGAGCAAAGAAAAGTTAGACATGCTTGTACTATTGAAAATCACTTTATCCATAAAAACCATGTAGACAGACATGAAAAAGAATGTGTTCGTAAAACTAACGGTAACGTCTGAGAAATATAAGACTGTTTCTGCTATTGAAACAGCTTGTGTTGTTAATCCTGAACGATTCTTGGTCACAACATTTGCATCACCAGAGAAAGGTCATGTTACTCCACAAAATCACATAGTTTGACCATAAAATCCCAGAATAATTAGTATTTGAGATTGCTGCAGCAACATCATTAAAGAAAAATATCTTCCCATGTCACTGGGTTTTCATTTGAAAATATAAAATGTTTATGTTTTTTTATGTAACACATAAAAACAACAAAAAAACTTAAGATGTTAAAGATAGTCTGATGAAATGTGTGAATATCTAGATTCATTGGTATTTCCATCTAAGAGTCTACAGGGCTTACACTGACGTTGGGTTTTAGAAATACAAGATGGTAACATGAGACATGTTAACTTTGACAACACTAACATCTAGTTTAAGGTGTGAGAAGTAAATGCATCACAGATGCTAAAAAGGAGGTGCTTCTCCCTACATTTGTTCAAATAAAGTACAAGTGATTTACATAAGGTTGATGCATAATACAAGAAAGAAGGTCCATGAGATGGTTCACATCATCTAAACAAGACTCAAACGGAACCTGAAATGTTAAAGTACCGTTCCTGTCTGTGTGGTGATTGTATTATTATTATTACCTGAGCTACTGTGAATGTTGTAAAAAGCACTGTGACTGAAAAAGAGAAGTGCATGTTTGGGTAAGTTGTGCTGTAACTTCACATATTGTGAAGTTTTTTGTCTTTTCTTTGAGAAACGAAAAGAACATAAGTCATAAACTCCTTGACATGTTGATATTTAAGTAAGGGATTCACACAGACATCATATGTTAAAAGGGTGACCTTAACAGTTAAGGAACGGTGCTCCATACAACCTGTACACACTTTGTCATAGATGTAAGAGGACTGATAAAAGAAGTTGTAATAGCAAATTAAACCAAAAATGTTAATTGAGTCATTTGATTCATTCTAAACTGCAAAGCTACTTTCTGTCCAATGTTTTTGTGACTTAACATTCTCACTTCCAGGTGATTGTTGTTGTAATTTGGTGATGTATAGATAAAAATGAGTTGAAACTTCTGCTGTACAGCTTACTAAAGGGGCCCTGTCATGGGCAGTGTGCAATGACACAAAAGAAAAACTTAAATTTCACCATAACTCTTAGTGGAGAAAGGGGCAGTTTGGAAATTTAAATGACATTACAATTGTTGTACATTACTCTAAAATGAGTGCTATGAGACTGACTTTAAGATCACAACCTGGTTTAAAACAGAATCTAACATTAACATTCTTGCCCCTGGAAATAGCTCTAAGATATTAAGAGAATATGCCGAATGAGATCACAGGATGGCAACAAACTTATTTTGAAATGAGATCTTTTGAGCTCTTTTTCATTGGAACAGTAAAGTACCACAACAAAGAATAAGTACACGTATGAAAGAACAGGTATCACTGCTTTGGAGTTTTCTTGTTTTGCATGCAGACTCAGGGCTGTTAGTCTCCTCTTGGCATTTTCTTATTTAAACATTGGTGACTTAGAATCAAAGTCTCAGAGAAATGTATAAATGTATCCATCACCTTTGCGAATGTATGACATGAACAATTAATGCAGTTCTGAAGAAAAAACATGGGGAATCCAGCCCCATACTAGCAAGGTGTACCTTATAAAATGTCCAGTGAGTGTATATACTGTAGACTGACCACGTCAGTGACCTTTGGTCGTCAATCATTGTCTCACAGGAATGGGCGTGTCCACAGTGTCAGCAGCTCGAATCCTGCGAGGTCAGATGGATGGTGGATCTGGAGAAGAGACAATGCTAGCCATGGACACCTTTCCATACGTGGCCCTCTCTAAGGTGACAAAACAGTACTGCTGACCTGCAGGTCATCAGTTATTATTCATCAATTAATTATTCATGCGTAGGGAGAAACTCAAAATAGCCAGTAAAGTGTCATCCTATAACATCAGCTGCAACTCAAATGTATTTTACATTTTGTATTTTATTAATAGTTTTTGTAAGTTACTTCTTACTTCTCATAAGTGGAGAAAGCAACTTTTCCAATGTGTGCTCTTGTTCTGCTGTGGCCTGATGACTATAACCATATCCACTCACATTACATTTATTGCTCTTTTTTTTCCACTTTTTTTTTTTTTTTTTTTTTTTTTTTTTTTTTTGTTTTTTTTTTTTTTTTTTATTTTTTTTTTTTTTTTTTTTTTTTTTTTTCCC
>VVHJ01040927.1:0-14862 GCA_015107715.1 Tylochromis polylepis | reverse complement strand
TCTGAATGGTTTAGGACCAAAGTACATCAGTGACCTCCTGACCCAGTATGAACCTCCCAGATCCCTCAGGTCATCTGGATCCTGTTTTTTATCAGTTCCCAGAGTCAGAACCAGACGTGGAGAAGCTGCATTCAGCTTTTATGCTCCATATATCTGGAACAAACTCCCAGAAAGCCTCAGATCAGCTGAAACACTCAGTTTATTTAAATCCAGGTTGAAGACTCACCTGTTCTCAGCTGCATTTGAATAAAGCACCAAATCCGCACAGTTTTACTTTTAAGCTTAAATCTCAAAACTTACATTTTAACTACTGATTTTATCTACTGTTCCTTTCTTTTTTTCTCCATCTTAAATCCTACTTTTATTTGTTTTTATTTGTTTTAGTTTTTAATGTCTCTGTAAAGCACTCTGAATCACCTTGCTGTTGAATTGTGCTATATAAATAAACTTGCCTTGCCTGTAATAAAGGCTCGCTTTTGGGTAAATGTAAAGACACATGAGGTGGCCGAAGACTTCTGCACACCACTGTATAGAAAAATATCTTGGCAATTTTTACGCCTCAGAAACCCAACACTGGTTGAGTAAAAACAACCTCGCAAAGCAGTTTGCAGAATTTGACATCTGACTCTCTTTCTCAACACAAACTCTTTTTGACGAGCATCTCCGATGGAGTTGAACTAGACTAAACGCGAGTTGTATTTTTACTCTCAACTCCAACCCTGAAAAGCTAGCACTTTGTTTTTATTTCTGGTGCACAGTGAAATCTAAACAGTCAAATAATTTACATGCTGAAATAAATAACACATTTTGAAAACTAGGATTCAATAATTGAGATGCTGACTGGGATAAAACATTTGATCTTTACCTTGAAACGGTGAAATAGGTTTCTCTTCGGCTCAGGATAAAACTACACAAATCACTGCGTATGTCCAAAACTATTTACCAATCAATGTTTGAGACTTCTGCATTGTTGTACGTGTAATAATCTCAGTAAACAAAAATGGGGTTGAAATAAAATGCGTGCGTGCGTGCCTGTTTGTGAGGTGGAGAATAAATACCTGCTGTGGCACAGTGTGAATACCTTGACATCCTTGCGTGCCCTGTTCACAATAGAAGGGACCAACCTGCCAGTTAAGACTGCAAATTCAACCAGGCGAAGTGGGCTTGGAGGAATTGCATGGCTATATTGGATGTGGCCTCCTGGCTACAGGCATATGATAAGCACTTATCTATTTGCACTAACTGAGCACGTGCATTCAGAGGCTTCCTTCCCTTCTGCTTGAGCGTGTCTTCCTTGTACACTGATGCACACGTGCACGCACACAAATGCGGTGCGAATGTTTACGTCGCAGAAATAATATCTCCATACAATGGAAAGAAAAGCAGCAAAATAAGTAGACGCCCACCCTGCTCCTCACCCGGGTTCATCCTTCTCATAATTAGCTCTCTTGTGCCGTTGTGTGCCGCACACAGCCGCCACAAAACAAGTGCTTCACGGGAGGAGGTATTTATCAACATTTCCATTTACTGTGTACTAAAAGGACATAAGCAGCACATTCTCCTCAGTTCATGGACAAACTCTTTTAATTCAGCGAGGAAGCGAGCGCGTTTTCAGCACACGCAGCTAGACAAGCATATCGCAAATAGTGCCAGGCAGGCAGATAGGGGCTCATAACAAGTGATCATCAGTAATTTTCAAAAGTACTGAGTTCCGCCGCGAACGTCGCTCAGCGGGTCAGAAAGTGTACTTGACAGGAAATATGCATACTGAGTGGATCCTACTCCCCTGCTTTTCATTTGCATTGTGTATTGATTTTTTTGGTCCCATTTAATACAATATTATGTGTGGGTCTACGGCGGCTTTTAGGTGTCTCTGGAGTGGACCGGTTCCATTGGAGGCTTAATGATAATTGCAGCTGGTAGAGGCAAGCTCAGGCAGATTTCATTGCAGGGCCATCAGAGCCCTCTCGCCCACCTCTGCTTCCATTCCCATACCCTCTCCTTATGTTACACGCGCGCGCACAAATCGACATTCACGCGCAAATTCACACGAGAAACGCTGGAGAACGAAGGAATTCATCAAGGGACAGAAAGCACGTGTTGATGACTTTTGTTTAAAGCAATCAGTCCCATTGTTATCATTAAAGACTGGACATTTATAGTTTGAGGGAGGTGCTCAAAACCCTTTAGCTTGCTTCTGTTTTTCTACCGATAATCTTTTCTAGCGGGAGTCTACTACGCATACGCTGATATTATTAGAGAGCCATCAGCTGCTGCAGTGCAAATCACCTCTCTCCTCCTCCCAAGAGACCCTGATTAATGTCATTATTG
Organism: Tylochromis polylepis; assembly: GCA_015107715.1. Classification (NCBI taxonomy): domain Eukaryota; kingdom Metazoa; phylum Chordata; class Actinopteri; order Cichliformes; family Cichlidae; genus Tylochromis; species Tylochromis polylepis. The sequence goes on along the minus strand of VVHJ01040927.1, from coordinate 12,531 downwards.
TTATACAATCGGTCACAATGTGGCTTCCTTTGAGAAAAATAAAGTCAAATATGTAACTCCCTAATAACATGATACTTATCACCGCGCTGGCTTATAAAACTGTTAAACCATGACACCAAAACACACAAATCATATTAAGATCCCGGTCACGCTCCCCAGCTCTCTCTTTTCACACACCCACACTGAGGTTAGAGATTATTAAACTGTCACAGACAGTGGGAGTGATAAGCGGCTATTTGGTCTACAAATTAGGCATAATTAAGGAGACATGTTGCCAAACAGTGATGCAGATATCTTCATCTGGCCCAAATATGACAGGACCCTATGCCTGGATTTACGGAGACGAATGGAACTGGAGAAGAAGTCCCGTGGTAGGGAGCGGATAGCGATGCCTGTATGCTTTAAGTCTTTCAGCCGTTCTGTGTCTCTGTGGCTTAAAAGAAGCCGATCCAAAGTTGTATATCCAGGGAGGAGCCCGGCGGAGTCGATGACGGCCTTCTTTTTTTTTTAAGGGCTTAATGCTCATCCCTTGTTTATATCTACAGGCACCAACAGACATGCACAAACATTAATGAGATTAAGAGGAAGCGCTGTGCAATATTTATTAGGCTCGACAAACACTTCTGGGCTTTAGTGTGCTGGGAACAGGGCTCTCTCCAGGGGCTTCCGCTGGCACAGGCTGCCCAGGCAGGAGAGGCAGATGTCGCCAATTGCCAAGAGGATCTGCCTGCCTGCCACCCTCAAGATTGCTGCTCCACTTCTCCACGCAACTTTAAAATACACTTGTATGTGTGTATGTGTGCGTTTGCGCCCAATAAATTCCCTCCCTCCTTCCTGCTCCTCTTCATTTCCCAAGTTACCGCCTCTCTAATTTTTATTTTCTCTGTGACCGCTCTTATAACTTAAAAATGCTAATGTGTGGATTGTTGTGATCATTGATGAGGACCTCTTTGTATTGTGTGTTAACCTCCATTAGGCAGGATTACAGGGACAGAGGCACACTGGCATTTGGTCAGTGTCACTGTGACAGCACTTGCTGCTGGAATGCCCGACTGTCACAGTCGGCTTTATCACTGGGCTTTCTCTCCTCCGAGTGTGGACTAATAAGCCTAGAAATTACAATTGCCTCCCTGCTGAATCCCTGATAGGCGGAAATAATGATATCAGTGCCCTGCTAATCTTCTTGGCTTGCTGCTTGGCATCAGCCTATTGAGGCACCTGTCATACTTACGTCTGATGAGATGAATTTAATCTTTCTGTCCGTAATGACAATAGGGGGCATTTTAATGTTATGGATGATATTTGTCAGGGTTCTGTCTTAGTGCCTCCCCCCCCAACCCCCAACCCTCCTCATTTTCCAGCACGGACGCTATTTGAGACATTCTGTCAAAGCATCAGGACACTTGGACATTAGCTAAACACAGACTTTCTTAATTTTCTCATTTCATAAGGAAAAAAAAACAAAAACAAGCTGCGATAGTGGTGCCGTTTTTGAATTTAAATAGATAACACGTAAAAGGTTTCTCAGAGTAATAGGATGTTGAAGTACTGGCTGGTCTAAGCAGATGTACCCAGACTTCTGTCAAGAAAATAGTTTATTTTCTTCCCTGTTAGCGTCTTCCCCATTGCTACTGGGTTATTCAGTGCTCAACAATGTCCTTCAAATCATAATAATCCGAAGGACAATGTTCAGCATTCTCACAATGGCAACGCTTTTTTTTTAAAATATGAGGGATGCGTATCAATATGAAGGCATTTATGCTTCTTCTCGTTATTATTGATGTCCTCTTTGGACAAACAGTCATTTCAAGGGAGCTTCTAAGAAGACTGCAATTTATTCTCTGCCTGTTGTTCACTACCCAAAACCACAAAACCATTGTTGTGACACAGCGGGGTCCCATGACAATGACCTGTTTGGTGCAAAAAGAACCTAAAAGCGAGAATTTAGCTAAGTGTTTTGGAGAGTCCAAGAGTGGAGATATTACTGACTCCATTTACAGATGAGTGCTTATATATAATGTGAGCTGCTTAACTATTCCTGCAACAGCTGAAAAATGTCACCATTAGTTTAGCTTTGTTTTCGCTCACCAATAGGAAATATACTTTCAGAGTTAAAGAGAAGGAGTATCTCAAGGAAGACGCGAAAATGATTTCACATTGGTGGTGTCATCATAAAGGTCAAATTCAGGCTTTAATTATTTCTTTATTTTTAAATATCCATTCTTAATCATCTGTGTAAAACTCTTTGAGATTTGTTTCATCAGGTAATATTATTTTCCCTTAAGGCCAAAGGTTGACAACATTTTGCAGAAATGCTTTAAAAGATCCAGCTGCTTTACAGTTGAGCTAAAAATTAAACTCAGAAAGTGCAAATTGAACCAAAGCAGTGTAAGAAATTAGTGTTGGACATGAAATTGGTAAATTGTATCACAGGTAACATTACAGGTCAAAATTTCTTCATCAAAAAGACACGCAGCCTGGTTTCACGATGCGATTACAACAGTCTGTGGTGTTGTTATCATGTCGAAGTTTTTAGATTTGGGTCTTTTTGTTGACTCTGTGTCATACCAAAGAATTAATGGTGAAACTCCGAAGCGGCTGAAGAATAACACCATGTGTTTGGTGTGGAAACACCACCAGCCGCCACATGTGACGTAAAGAAATGCCACAGATTTTTACTATTATGAGATAATTGCAGAAGTACGTGGCGTATTTGTAGTGCAGCGACAAAGGTAATGGCTCTTGTTTACCTGTAAAAGAATGAGTACACTGCTCATTCTGCTGAATCAACAGTGAATACTAAAGTATGTGGCATCTTAAGAATGTATTAAAGTAACACCTCTAAAAGCATAGTTGCACATGGCCACAAAGGATCTCTGTGCCCTGTTCCTGAATGTGCTTCACTGTGTTCAACTAATGCAGGCAAATGTTTGGCACCCCCCCCACCACCGCCGCCACACCACACCACCACCAAGAATCACGCGCGCACACACATCTCAAGCTGCAGGAGGATCGATTGTCGTCATAGAAACTCTGTCATTAGATAAATGACTGCTTCCCCGAGCTGTCAGATTAACTTTGACAGAACAATCAACACTATGTTATTTATGCCTGGCTGACAAAGAATCGTTTTGGCTTGGCGAGAACCGAACAATCCCACTGTGTCCCTAGTTGTCCTATTCACTAAAGTACGCCATGACAAGGGTTGAGTTATGGAACATTGGACTTCCTTTACTGCCTGTTTATAGGCCAAGATTTGAATCACTCTCCTATGTAGTGGAAATAAACCCTTGGTTATTCACTGGCAACTTGTTGAAATGTACTTCCTGTCAAGCTGAGACCTCTAAAGTTGATGTTTTAAATTAGGCACAAAAAAAATCAAAAGAAAAAGAAAAAACAAATGCTATCCCAGGCACAAAATAACAACGACTGATACCTTTTTTTCAATCCTATGCTGCCAAGTATCAGCAGGAAAAACATAACAGATGTATATTAATATAAAGCATATATACAGAAGATGTTTGAAGAACAGCGGGGCGACGATAATTATCATTACGATTTGATGCGCCTGGCATCAACAACATTTGTTCCGGCAAGTTAGGGCATAGGATTATATTTCCCATGGATGCCTTTCATATGTTAACTACGATTGAAAAACACAAAAGATGCAGAGTTTACAGCAATAATCACGGCCAAATGTTCACTAACTTTAAACCAGCGAGTGCACACAGATCCGTGCGCGTGGGAAGAGAATATCAATGCACTGTCTGCTTTGTTTCCATTCTCGGTGTTTTTCCAAACCGTTTGCCTCCTCGCTTTATGCTCTAATTTTAAATCTGTTTGGCTTTTGTGGAGGAGTATTGTTCTTTCCTGCACTGTGCTGTTAATGAGTATGGTTAAGAACATCATTATATTTTAAGTATCATTTGGGTGTTCACAGTGGGTGATCTCGACAATAATCTGTTTTCTTGTTTCATATCCAGAGTGACAGCAGTGGGTGCCTCTTTAATACCCAGAAAATCATTAGCGCTGAGAATCTTTGGTATGCTGGAGAGAGAGAGAGAGAGAGAGAGAGAGAGAGAGCGAGGGAGAAATTGTAATGAAGACGTATTAACTACGGGTAATTTGGTTGTTCTTCAGCTCGAGTTTCCCTTCGCTCTGCTAGTTGGTTTTATTTGCATTGATGTCTCCTCAGAAGTAGTTTGCTTCTCGAACAAAGGGGCTGGCGTATGTTAAGTGCTTTTGAAATCACAAGCGTTACAGCCACAAGGGCTGGGCCTGATGAAAGGGTGTGAAATACAATGTGAAAATCGATTTCGCTATCTTCTCATTTGGCCTTGCCAAAGCACAATTTTATGTCAAAGCGGCAGGCACGGGGCTGCCATGGGCACGCGTGTACATGCAATGAGGGGAAAGGGCAGGCTGGCTTTGAGCGTGATAAACTCATGCTGATCGCAGCGCCAAGCCGTGAACAAAAATGCATTAAGGCTGTTTAGATTTGATATAAAGGCTTAACAATTCTAAAAAAAAAATAAATAAATAAAAATAAAAAAATAGAGCGTGGTGGCATGAAAGCATGCTACTGCACCATCAGCTTGAAGGCCACCACAGCAAAACACTGAGCCACTTATAGGATACAAAGGTCAAATACTTCATTTTCATTTCCTCAACAACAGATACAATCGTAATACAGTGGCACAAATGTGAATGCTGTCATTCATAAAGGAAGATGGGTGGAAAAGGGGGCAAATTGCAGGAAGTCAGGGGGTGCTTACATAGTGTATGCACATCATTATGCTCCTCACAATCAGTCAGAGCTGAGCCAGGCTAGCATCATCAATTTCTTTCCATTTCCAGAAAAACTGCTTTTTGTTTTTCCGAATAGCTACGTTGTTGCCATGACTCGGGTCATCCATCCTTTCGACTATCCATCCGTTCCCCGCGTACGTGTCTGCTGAATGTAAATGACAGCTCAATGTCTACGCTGTCACAAAGGGCCACAGAAAGCCGAGGCGATGGAACAACAGTGTAAGAGCTCCACTGTGTAGAACTGGCAGTACCATCTGTGGGCTTGGGTAAACAGGAAGCGCACACAATGAAATTATAAGGCTTTCCCTCCCTCTCTCTCTCTTCTCGCTTTTGTGATTAATGGCAGTGATATCTGTCGAGCCGTTTCACCATATTTAACACGGCCACAGCAGTCTGCAGCTGTATTTTTTCCAGCACAGACAACACAAAAACAGAAAGTAGCAAGAGACCAGCTCAGTCAAAATACAGATTAATCACTCCTGCCTATTCTCTCAGCACCTTAACTCAGAGCGCGTCGCATAAAAACAAACAAGTGCACCCAATAATGAGACCGTTTGACATGAGCCAAAACAAGTGATACGAGACACATCGCATTTCTCCAAGCTTTGCCCTGTGAGACGAAGACTCTTATTGGTTGGGTGGGATCAGTGAGACTCCAGGTCAGGCAATGAGCTAGGGGAGTCAATTAAAGGAGCTCCATCTTAATAGGGCTGTGATGTGGAGCCATAACAGCGTTATCTTGGCTCTCGCTTGAGGTGGCCAGATCTCTTTTGTGACATGAGCCAAGTAAATAAATAGCCAAATGAGGCCACACAAAAGCATCGGCAATATCCCAGGGCACCTATTATGCAAGGGGCAGGGGAAAATTATGCCCACAACAAATTGCTAATGATGAGCCAGTGATGTCTTGTTAAGCGACATTGTTTTCCCTCAGATCCCTTTGTGTCTGTGCCGTGTTCTCGGTTTAACGAGACACACAAAAAAGCAGCCGAGCGGCTCTACGATTTTTTTCCCTTTCTTCTCTCTCCCTCTTCTCTTTTTCCTTCTTCTTCCCCCTCTCAGTCTCTCCTTTGCAGTTAACTTGTGTCTGCGTCTCTGTTTTTCCATCCCCTCACATCCGCTGCCACTCAGAGGGCCTGATTTGGCGCATGAGAACATGCTAGAGTGGGCCTGCTCAGCAGGGGAGGGCCTTTTGATGCAGACCCCCCTGGGATCCATCCACTGAACCAGCAGTACGTATCACAGATGTGACAGCTTTCATCTAACAGTTAACTTTTCCTAATTAAAGTCCCAAGTCTAATTACACACTAGCCTATCTGATATTTCTGAGATGGTCATAGCAGTTTCTGGGGGTAGAGCCCATCAAAGATCCAAGCGTTGATGATTGGGAGGGTGGGTGTGTTTTTTGGAAGGAAATGGAGCCTTGCTTGCTTCCCTGTGTGGGCTGTGTGCTCACCTGGGTGTGGGGGGCCACGAGTGCCAAATGGCAAGGCCTCATCTCATTTGCAAAGATGCTGCCCCTGAATGTCGATGTGCAATTATGAATCGGGCAGGAAAAAACTGTTAAAAGAAAAAAAAAAATTCCATAATTAGCAAGGCAACTCCAAGCACAAGCAATGGAAATTAGTCCTGGTGTAATAAATTATCCTGTGCATATATTACATGCAACGGGCACCCTTGGGGCCTCCTATTAGCCGTTTGGCTGTACACTTCTGTGTGTTTGAATAAAGCAGTCACTTCTCTGTTATGGGCCCAATAACAGACATTTCTCCTCAAAAACTCTTTTTTTTTTTTTTTACAACTCATCCCCACGGTGTCAGCTGGGTGTGGTCTCTTTGTCTCCATAATACAACATGGGCTATTGCATCCTGCAGCCTCAATTCTCTGCACAGCCTCCCAGCCTTCATGGCTCCGTAATCATTGGATATTTTGTGTCCTATTTTACATTGATTAGAGTTACCCATTTCTCCCTAGCCATTTTCTCTAGCTCTGATAAACAAATGTGAAATTAGAACCAGTTGAGATGAGCTGGGAGGAAATTTGCATCAAAATAATACAGTGTGCAGCTAACAATCCAAAATCAGATAGCAGCAACAAAAGCTGGCAAATTGCAAATTAAAAGGCATGATGTAAATGGTATTTTGTCATTAAGCGGCAGCAGCCATTTTGAGGGCGGGAAATCGGCAATGGTGGTGGTGGTGCTGGTGGCGAGGGGGGAGGTTCGCGCTGCTGGTTGTGATGAGTCTTATCCAGAGCGATTATTCATACTTGTCCTTCTGCTTGAATTAAAGCAAGAGTGCTGGAGCCAGTTAAAGCCAAATACTTGAATGGCTAGTGAACTCTCACCTTCACGCGCATCCATTTAGCTCACAAATGAAAGCCAAGTACAGTCAGAGGAAAGCCATAATGGGTCTTTCTTCTTGCAGAGTGTGGCCATTACATACTAATTTCTTCTGGAGGCTCTTCAGGAATTTAAACACTTGGCTGGAGCTGCCGAGTCTTGTGCTTTGACGAGCCGACCCAACAATGCCAGCACACAAGGTGTTTGTGCTGGTCGCACTCGTGCTGACTGACCACGATTGTGCTAAATTGGAGGGCTACAGCTTGTTGTCGTATTCAGATAAGGGACTGCATCTCTGTGCAGGGGAATCTTTTTTTTTTTATATATATAAATGCCTTTGATTGCTTTTTACTTTTGCTATTCCGAATCTGTGTTTATGCAAAGTCGTCGACCGCTAAAAACAAATCTCACACACGCCGTGGCGTCGTGTAACAAAAATCCAAAATGAGATCTGTGCTTTAGAGATGTTCACAGGTGTCACTTCGTTTAAGCTTGGTGCTTTTAACAAAGCGATTACAGTATTTGAACTTTAAAAAAAAAAACCAACACAAAACAACAGAACATAAAGAGAAAATATTAATCGAATCAGCTGAGATGGTGTCTGTTAGATTACAGTATAAATTACAATATTTCTCTTGTTTCTCACTTTTACACTGAATACCTGTTTGAGGAGCTTCTTTACCAAGAGCAGTGACACCGATGCCGGCCAGTTAGCCGGTGCACATTACGGAAAACTGACCATAACCCTTTGTGTGTCCTTACTGAGTTGCTGTGGTCCTAGCCATCCATTACCATTATCAACTAGCCCACATTGTTGATGAGTGGTATTTTTGCGCCAGATTACCCACTGCACATCAGTAACACCCAGGAGGCAGTGATTTAATTATGCAATTAGTGTGGTGGATGATTAAATGGCTTAATTAATAGAGGCAGATTGGGAATTTGGCTAGAGTTGACAATATTTAGCTAGCTCACTAGTTTGTGTGGATCTTTCAATAATTAGTCTTTAGCTCTTTTGTTTAGTGTAATGTACTGGTGTACGATGAGAGTGATGATGCTGAGACAGCCATTGAAAGACTTCAATGGCCGACAACAGTCGCATTCATTTGGCTAATATGAGTTTCAAGTGACATTCTTTTCAACATGGCTTTCCACAATAATGGCTAATATTACTGTAAGAGATGTGTTAACTAGCTAATAACTCTACTCAGTGAATCAATAAATATAATTATCTGTCGCCGCACCAAATGTTTCTTGCTCTGTCTTACATGCAGGCTCAGCTGTTCCTAGGAAAGAGTTGGATTTCACACTTCATGCCTGCTTTGGAGTCATTAGATTTCTGTGTTCCCAGGTTTCCTCCTGTGGTTTGAGACTGGATCTTCAGACAGGATTTTTCTCCAGTCGGAGCTTTTGTTGTATTTACTGGATTAGTTCAGCTCTGAGCTCTCTAACACAGCGTAGTGTACACTTGTCCATCTGATTGACGGCCTGCGGGGACTGAGGCAGCGAGTTATTTACTGCTCGTTTGTTTGCTCTCGCGCTGAGATATACCGAGATAGCAGATTGTGAGGTAAAGTCAGTGGTGAGTTACACGGGCCTTTGTCAATCACAAATAGTTGTGGCAAAGGCACAATCATTGGAGCATGTCGTCTCCTGAGTCGAGCAGTGCTTGCTGTGAGTGCATATTGTTTGCAGCACTTGACACTGGAGCGTAGGCTGAGAGAAGCCGCTCACTGGCGCTCAGAAGCGTGACGTTGTCTTCCGTGTGGAGAAAGTCGACCCCGTCGTCTAAGATGCTACTCAACATAATTACCACCAGTGTGTGACAGTTTGTGTTATTTCTTCTTTGACATTGTGTATGTGTTTTTTTTTTTACTGCTGCCTGGAGTGGCGCTTTAATGCTTTAAATCTACACATTCTGAAAAGAAACATGGTGGCGCAAGTCGACCGTTTTTAACAATTTAACCCCTGTAGCACTGTAAAAGCTATGTGTAGCTTGAACTTTCAGCACCACTGGGTAAATCCTTTTCATGGATCAATTTAGAAAATGGACCATTCTATTAATTGAATGCAGTACATGTATTGTGTCCAGTCAATCAGACTGTCACTACAGTCACACGGTTGCCAGATATTTCTGTGTCTCGTTCCGAGCATAAAGGCAATACAGTAGATATAATTACACTATTTTAATCACATACTCAGCAGTCATCATCAAATGGACAAATTACTAAGTGTGCAATTTTCCATTTGTCTCCACAGAATTGCACTAATAGAGGCTTTAAAGCTGAATATAATTATTTGCTTTTCATTTTGCATGGTTACATTATTCCACTTTATTCTGAGCCTTCTGTCAGTTAATAGTAGTAGTCGGTTGCCGGTCTTACCTCCCAGTCACCCATATTAAATACAACATTGTATCTCACTCAATAAAAATCCAGTTCTTTGGTCATCCTCAGTTGGGTCACAATTTAGTCACCACTGAAAATCTAAAAATCACAGTTAATTAAAGATGTGGCTCACGTTTTTTTTTTTTTTTTAAACTGTATTTATTTCTGAGCCAGGTGCAAATATATGTGTGCATTCATTATTGCCTTCTTTCCAACACATATAAATATATATATTTACGCATGTCTATCGGATTGAAACATCTGTGTATTAATGTGTACTTTGTTTTGAATTGTGTTTATTCTAAATCAGTGCTTTTGCTTTTCTCTGCAGTAAAAAAAAATCTAATGCAAAACTTGCGTGCTATGCAAGCTGGTGTTTTGAAAGGGTATACCTTTCGATGTACACTTTGATTTCTTGATAAAATAATAATATTATAGGTTAGAATCTAAAGGCAGATTTCAAATACAACTCATCGGCCTGCCTTATTTGACTAGTAAAGATTCTCTTTTTATTACCGTGTGCTTACATACAACTTCATCTGAAGAGCTTAAAGTTTTTTTCATTTACTTACAAATCAAATCTAGAGTAATAAAAAGTGTTTTAATAAAGTTTGAAACTTACAAACAGAGCACAAAAAATGATTTTTTTTTTCTGTTTTGATCACACAGCGTATCCCGTACAGACTACCAACCCCTGCACAAATCTGAAGCAGGTGTTGCCGCTGTCAGCAGCCTGTCAGTCTGCCACACTGTGATTGAGACATCAACCTAATCCATGTTTACACTGTCCTGCATGTGTCATGCCTAGCCGTTAACCACACAGAATTAGGCCGTGTTTGACACCTCCTGCAACCCGCCACTTGAACCCATCATCGACTTCAGGCTCAAAGAGCAGTTCCGGTGCTCTGTAAGCAGTTACTGCATTGTCAAGGGCCCAGAAAGCAAAAATAAAGCAGGAGGCTATAAGGGGATTGGGGTGGGGGTGTGGGGGTTTGGGGGGTGGGGGGTGGAAGGAGAAACGATGGATGGCTATGGGTAAGTGGCACTCCTTGAATATCCTCTCCGGCTCCCTTCCCACTCTGCCCCTCTCCTTCTGTCCTTCATTCTCCTCATGTCTCTCCTCCTCCCATCTCTCCCCCATTCTCTCTATCTTCCTCTCCTTCCCTCTCTCTGTTGCTTACTCAGAGAAGCTGCCAGTGTTTGCTTCTCCTTATCCAGGTTTCTAATCCGCCGCCAGTGAAAGAGTCCACTAAATAGGTGCCGTCGAAAAAGGGGGAGAAGGACAGGCAGAACCATTAGAGGAGAGTTTATCAGAGTCGCTCAATCTGTTATCACGCCTGTCCCTCTGTCCCTCCCGCCAGCCGCCACCTCCCTTCCTTGTCACAGAGCTACTGATTATAGCCCCAACCAGTCCCCACACACACACACACACACACACACGCACGCAGCCCACCTCTGCGTATATTTGCGCATGTCTGTTCAACAGCTTTGTTGGTGTGCCTTGCCATAAGTGAGCGCGTATGTTATTGTGTACTGCTGCCTGTCAGTTTCTCCACCACCTGCAAATGGCTGCAGCCGAGACTAAATAAAAGCCCCCCTCTTTTCATCAAGGGCGTACTCTCGGTTAACTTCCTGTGCCTGATCACAAAGAGCCCGAGAAATAACATCAAATGTGGAGTATTTCGCTAGAAACCAGAGAGGAGACACCGAGTGTCCCTGAGGGCACTTTGAGGTGCGAAGCGGAGGTGCTCTAAAATATGCCTGCGCTGCTTTGTTGGCACGGGTGCCACTGGGACTGAGAGGGGAGGGCGAGAGTTTACCTAAAGGATAAATGTCAGAGGATCAGCTAAATTAGATCCTGCCTGTATTAAGACATCAACTGCTGCTGAAGTGTGTGGCGTATGTGTGTGCTCTGTGTGTGTGAGAGTCTGTTCCGGAGTGTGGACCTCTGCTCTCAGTCAGACTACGGTCCGGGCTAAAATGGAGCTCAAAACTGAAGTGGCAGAATAAGCTGTTTCCCAGAGTTTCATCTAGTGCAGAACAAACCAGGAAGGAGGGATAGTCTTCCTCTCACTTGTCTCTTAGTGGCGCTGTCACTTGGTGTTCGCTCTCTCTGCGGTAGAGTATCACTTCCTGTTCCTGCTCAAACACAGTGGTGTTTTTGAGTAGCTTACCTGCTTAGCAATTTAATTAAAAACTTTCAGATACATTCTTTTTATAGTATAATCTTCACGTGCTTCATCCGAAGCACACTTTCTGTGTAGTCACTACCTAATTTATAGCCAAAGTTTTCACTCACTGTGTCTGTACTGTTTCGCTAGCTTAGCTTAGCTCGTAGCCAACTCGCTAGCAGCATGGCCTCTTCACCTGTCCCTCCTGCACTTTCCTGCTCTTTGTGTCAGATGTTTAGTTACTCCTCGGCCTCCTTTAGCAGTAATGATACTTGTAACAAATGTAGCATATTTGCAGCTCTGGAGGCCAGGATTACTGAATTGGAGACTCGGCTTCGCACCCTTCATTCACCTGTAGCTAGTCAGGCCCCTGTAGCTGGTGCAGCTGAAGATAGTGTAGGCCCCGCTAGCTGTTCCCCGGCAGACCCCAAGCAGCTGGGGAAAGAGGGCGGCTGGGTGACGGTGAGGAGGAAGCATAGTCCTAAACAGAAGCCCCAGGTACACCACCAACCTGTTCATGTGTCTAACCGTTTTTCCCCACTCGGTGACACACCCACCGGGAATCAAACTCTGGTAATTGGTGATTCTGTTCTCAGACATGTGAAGCTAGAGACACCGGCAACCATAGTCAATTGTCTTCCAGGGGCCAGAGCAGGCGACATTGAGGGAAATTTAAAACTGCTGGCTAAGGGTAAACGTAAATTCAGTAAGATCATAATTCACGTCGGCAGTAATGACACCCGGTTACACCAATCGGAGGTCACTAAAATCAATATTGAATCGGTGTGTGACTTTGCCAAAACAATGTCGGACTCTGTAGTTT
>VVHJ01040917.1:16301-41306 GCA_015107715.1 Tylochromis polylepis | reverse complement strand
GAAGGCGAGATATGGTTCATCATGTTTTCTAGTCTTTGGTTTGGAAGCATATTTGGCGATGCTTCATCTTCTGCTTTGTGTTTGTGTGGGAGCCCCGTCAAAAACCTGTCCATTATGCTAGCAGTGCCCAAGCATTATTTTTTTTTTATTATTCATACCCCCCCCCCTGCAATGGCTCTGTGCCTGAAAAAGCCTGAAGAACTCCCCATGTACATGAACAAAATGGAGTCTATTAGATAGATATGATTCAAACTACTGCAATGCAGTACCTTTAATTCCCACGGCATGCTCTAATCTCTGTAATAAAATACTGAGGTCAAAAGCGGGACTTTACAAACCAGTGAGTAACATCATGGCAAGTGCTTTTACCTTTTATTTACAGTTACATGAATTGATTGAGTTCAATTTCACTAGCCACACCCAGGACTGATTACTACCAGACCTACTGAATGAAGAAATCACTTAAATAGAACCTGTCTGACAAAGTGAAGTAGACTAAAAGATCTCAAAAAGAAACACATCATGTCATGATCAAAGTAACTGACCTCCATCAGTCTGGAACGGTTACAAAGCCATTTCTAAGGCTCTGGGACTCCAGTGAACCATATTATCCACACATGGAGAAGACTTAGAAATGTGGATTGCAGGCCTCACTTGCCACAGTTAAGGTCAAAGTTCATGATTCAACAATAAGAAAGAGACTGGGCAAAAATGTCATTTTTCAAACCACTGGTGACCAAAGTGAAAGCAAAGGCTCATCTCACATTCACCAAAACATATCTTGATGATCCCCAAGAAATTCTGGAAAATATTCTGTGAACTTTTTGGAAGGTTGACATAAAACTAACACATCATTTCATAAAAGAACATCATACCAACAGTCAAACATGGTGGTGGTAGTGTTATGGTCTTGGGCTGGTCCCTGGATAAACTGCTGTAATTAATGGATCCATGAATTCTGCTCTCTACCAAAAAAATCCTGAAGGAGAATCTCCAACCATCAATTCACGCCCTGAAGCTAAGAAACACTTGGGTTCTGCATCAGGGCAATGAGCCGAAACACACCAGCAAGTCCACCTCTGAATGAGTCAAAAAGCCAAATTGAAGGTTTTGGAGTGGCAGAATCAAAACTGGACCTAAGTCAGATTAAGATGCTTTGGCATGACCTTAAACAGACCGTTCATCAGCCAGAATTAAAACAATTCTACACAGAAGAGTGGAACAAAATTCCTCCATAGCGATTTGAAAGACTCATTGCCAGTTATTGTCAAACACTTGATTATAGTTTTTGCTGCCGAGGGTGGCACAACCAGTTATTAGATTTAGGGTGCAATTACTTTTCACACAAGGCCAGGTAGGTTTGCATAGCTTTTATCCCATAATAAATGAAATCATCAGCCCAAGACCCAGCCTTCAAACTCCCCAGATCCCAGTCTGACCAGGTGTACTGGAAACAGTGACTTTCACAGAAGGTCCATCTTGCAGCAGAGGTCCTTGGTCTCTGTCCTGATAGGTCAGAGCTGTTGTAGCCAGCACTACAGAGACCTACTCAATATTAAGCAGGTGGTTTTAATGTTGGGGTAAATCTGTGTATGTGTGTAAGGAACACATTTAGTTGGTTGTTCAAAAAGCTATAATCTCCAGTACATTTTCTACAATCCCACCGGATCCGCTGGGAAATGAGTGCAATTTAGTGAGGTACAAATTCAACACATTTGGAGTGTCCCACCAGGAAAAGGGATCAACTCGAGAACACACAAGGACGTGATTTCCCAGTTCATGTAGACATCAATTTACTAAAGAACAGGATTTATGTTAAGTTAAAGTGAGATGATGTCACCTATATGTAAACTGAAGCACTAGTATCTAAGGTGAAACAAGTTGGTGCTAATTGCATTTTTCATTAAATCTGGTTGCTTCACTTCCTCTCGAGTCCCCTCGAGCATGGCACTTTAAAACCAGTTGCCTCACTCCCTCAGGCTGCAATGTCTCCGAGACCACGTAACTGCCATGTAGGCACTTTGTCTCCCTGTGTAGCCTAAATGAAAGCTTCGACATTCTCAAATGGCCTTTAAAACCTCCCGATGCGATGTCAAAGGCATCAACCACATGGATGTGAGTGAGAGATTTTAAAAAAAAGGAACGAGATGCTTTTTGTTCTTCATCCTGTGGAGAAAAAACATCTGCAGACGAGGTGTTATGGCCTTGACAGTTCTGTCTTCATGTGTTAATCCTCTTCTCAGCAGCCCTTTCTCCACAGGCAGCTTATGTACATTTTCCTCGATTAACACCTCCTTCCTATTTTGGGAGCTCGGGGAGTCATTTCATGGTAACCACATTTGCTTAATTACATAAGAGAGACAAAAAGAAACAGAGAGAGAGATAGAAAGCGAAGTCAGGGCTCTGTGACTGCAGACTGCTGCGCTCCTCTTTAGCTCGGAGAAGATGCTCAGACTCGACTCCAAACACAATTAATGTTGGACGAGAGCCGAGGGCACTCCAGGCAGATGAGGAGCATTGTAGTGGAGGACGAAGCCGGTGTTCTGGCGCCTTGCAGTTCAACCTGCAGTCCTCCACTAAGCAGATTTTAACAGAAAAAATACTTCCAGACACTGCTGGATCTCATTTATCTGAGTTATTTTGTGATGTTGTGCTATAATTTACCTCTCCTACCTCGATTACCTCTGTTTCAGTTAGTAAATTCCTATATTTCCCACGACAACCTTAACCTTGGTATTCAAGCCTGTCTTGTATAGGCACACAACAAGTCTATTTCCCGGTCCTGTGCATACGGAAATTGATTTCTGTACCTCTTCTTTGATGTTGAGTCGCTCAGCGCTAGGTCAAAGCGGCTGTACACAAGTTCACAAATGTGGAGTTTAAGGCATCTGAATTAAATCAGGATGCATATTTCATGTAGAGACTATTTCACACTGCATATTTGCACACATGAAATAAAAGGTGCGACTGTGGTGCAGCTTGTGATTGTATCAATATGTGACTGAAAGGAATGAAAGGTTTAACATACCTAAAACTTGTAAAACTTATGTCATAATTTTTGTTGGAATTTATAAAAAATTAAGTTGAATTTCAAAAATGACTTAATTGTACCAAATTATTAAATAAAATTAGAAAAATACTACATATGTACAACACTTACACTCATACAGTTGGGTCAAAAGTAAACATACAGGCTCAAATATATACATACACTCAAATCTTATTAAGTGGTGCTGAAGGTTCTACAGTGTCGTTTAATCTCTCATTAGCGACTGACTACAACTGTTAGTTTGTCTTTGATGCATATAAAGGATTTGTTTGACAGCACTCATTAGATTGTACCAATATTCAGAACAACAGGAAATTCCAGGGAATTAAGTGAAGATCTAAGAAGGAGAACTGTAGACTTCATGAAGATGGGAAGGTCTCATAGAGCCATTTCTAAACAACCGCAGATTCAAACATCATAAGTTATAGAAATTGTGCATTAAATACCAGTTATTTATATATGTCACCACTTTGCCAAGGTCTAGAAGAAGGTACAGGACCCTCAGATAAGAGGAAATTGATTAGGATGTTCAGGAACAGCTCAGGAACCACAAAGGCTCAAGCCTGCCATGAACTGGAAACTGCTGGAACACCAGTGTTACTGTCCACAGGGAAACATAATTTTCATCGCCATGGACTAATAGGGTGCTGACCAAGAAAGAAGCTCCAAGATCAGCACCTTCAAGCTTGACAGAAATTTACAGCTGCCCACATGGACAAGCCAAATACCTTCTGGAGAAAAGTTTTATGGTCAGACGAGAAAAGGTTGAGCTATTTGGCCACAATGACAAGATGTATGTTTGAGGCTGTCAAACCTAAGAAGACTGTACCAGCTGTCAAGCATGGTGGTGGTAGAATCATGCTCTGGGGCTGTTTTGCTGGCGGTGGTATTGGTAAATTGAACAAAAAGAACAGTTCAAAGAAATCATTAAAAGCACAAAATTACCATGATATTCACGCCTTTGATGTGTGGATGTGAACTTCTGACCACAACTATGTTGACAAGTCATTTAAAATCAAATTATTAGGTATTTGAAAATAGCACAAAGATAACATCCAGTGTTAGAATTAAGAAATGTAGGTGTTTTCTCTGAATACATGTGCTCATTTTTAATTCAATGCTAGCAACATGTTTCAGAAAGTTTGGACAAGGGCAACAAAACATTGGAAAAGTTGTTTAAAGTTTAAAAAAAAAATAAAAACAACAACAACAACAACAAAAAACCAGCTGGTGGATCGTCTCAAAACTATTAAGGTTAATTAGTACGTGGTATGAAAAAGGGCAAGAGAGGCCAGAGAGAGTTTCACCAGTCTGTGAGAGACTGCGTGGGTTCAGCAGTCTAACAATGCAAATTGCCAGCAATTTGTTAATTTCATCAAGTGTGGTTTATAATATTAAAGGTTTCAGAGAAATCTGGAGAAATCTCATCACACAAGTGAAGAACAAACTGATGCTAAACTGCACAGCATTAAAATGGATATGATCACTGCATGGGCTCAGGAAAACCACAATGAGTGAATAGTTTGTCGTCACATCCACAATGCAAGTTAAAACCATTGTGCAAAGACAAAAACAGGACATCAAGAAGTTTAAAAAGGAATAACATCAAATATGCCCTTTTCCTCCTACACTTGCACTACAGTCAGCTAATTTCAGTTCATGTCCAGAGAGGAGGAAAATGGTGCAGTGGTCTATGACTTTTGAGGCGTGGAGATATGGGCATTACTTATATTTTTATTGCAAAAAAGAACAAGCGCATGATGGTAAAGTGCAAACTGCTAACCAAGAAGCCAGAGTGATGTTAAAGCTGAGGGCATGCTGACCCCAGTCCAGCAGCCAGAGCCTCTAACTTCAACTCTACACAGTGGCGATTGCTGTAAAGTCTCTTTGGGCTGATTTTAAACTGTGCTTTGTTTTTAAACCTAAACACTAAATGAAAGATGGGTTCAGTTAAGTTTTTGTGTCAGTTAAGCCTAAATTAAGCCAAAAGTTTACAGTGTTGAAAAATGGGACAATAATGCACACCCAAAACTACAACAATTGTCCTCAGACAGAGAGGACAGTCTCTGAAAGGACAGATGCTCAGTGGTTAGTATTCCTGCCCCACAGCAAGAGAGTTCTAGATTCTAACCAGCGCTTTCTGCATGTATTTCTCTGTGAGCCCCAGTTTCTCCAGCCTATGCAGTGTCGTGCTGTTGCAATGATGTCTTTGTACTTTTAAAGGCAAATGTTGGGTTTGAATGCCTTGCATTAATACTTTTCACAGTGGAAATTCTAAATTAAATGAAACAGAGTGTCTATTTGCATTTCTAAGAAAATGCTTATTCTAGTTCGTAAAGCTACTGTAATTTCCTGTTGACTCCTCTTGTTCGACAGGACTACAGATATTACTGAGCACCTAATTTATACTTTAAAGTTTTCAGTAGGTGAGACATTTCCTGTGTTAATGAATAAGTTTTAAATGAATGAATAGCTGCTGAGATTTTTGAAAGGACTCTATGCTCACATCTGGTGATGTCGCAAGTAAAAGCTTATAATAAGCTTCAGGCTTTTAATTCTTCTGTTCACTTTTTAATCTTCCTGGAAGCGGATAAAAGTTTGGCTCTCAAATTTTGATGAAATTTAAAAGATGGTGTCAAAAACAACTGCAGTACAAGTTGTTACCTAAAATATATCTTTGTCATTATGTCAAAAGGTCAGCATTTTTAAATGGCATTAATTTTTTTCTTGATGGACGTCATCATAAAAATTGTGTTTGATTCAAACCTTTGCATTTCTACCTCTATTTTAAGACTATATTATTCTACATGCCTGTGCAGCATGGATTTTTTTTCCCTTCATTTCAACAGAGAGATGAAAGACAAATTAATAATAGAGAAGAAAAGTAAACAAGACCGAGCATCAAAAACAGAAATCTAAACCTTTCTCTGACTTCTGGGCTTCTTGCAAAGCTTCACTCACATTAAAACCCATAGAGGGAAAGACCAAGTGTTCACTATTAAAAGATCAAAGCTTGTTAAGACTGTAAAAATAGAAATATACAGAAAAAAGTACAACAAAGAAGAAGAATAGAAGTTGCTGGTACTTTTTCCAGCATCAGTCGTCTCTGCGCTGAGAGCAGCAGCCAGTCAGAAAGACGGCTGGACTTCTCAGATACATTAACTGTCTGCAGAAACACACACACACACAAAGTTAGTCAGTCTTTTCCTGGAAGGATTTGCACGCATGCACAACCATTACATTTAAGTATAATGCATCCACCCTCCCTGCTGCCTGGTCTGTCTCACCCACACAAATAAACACCCAAGTAGAAACACTTCACTGACTCGTTGTCCTTGTACTTCACATTATATAAAATGTAATGTGAAAATAATTCTGTGTTTTTCAGTTTCGTTCATTGTGATTTGATTGAATTTGACTCTCAAAGTTAATTGACAGCAATGCTGCATGGAACGTGCATAGCTGTAATACAGCAATCAGACAGGTTTTGGTATTTTTGTTTAAAACATTTTGGAAAGAATCCAGTTCAAGTTCTTCCCATTTACACCCAGACATTATAGTCGTGACATTGGAGCCAAGATCTCATAATTTTTTTTTTGTCTCAACCTAAACAAAATACAACCACTCATAGCTACTGCAAGCTGTTGCCTGTCATATCCTTGAAATTACTGGAAACTAGAGTTGAAATATGAATATCAGTGGCACTTAAGGTAACCAGATCCCAACAACGTGATTTTGGGGGACACCACACTATGTAAACTGAGTACTTTTTCAGTGTTGCACTTCATATGGGCAAATGGGCAGGCAGGTGAACAGCCAAAGAAAGATGAAGAAGAAACAGAGACTCACACAATATATATACACACCAGGTAATTGGGGCGATGGGAAACACCAGGAAACACAGCTGAATGAAATCAGACTAATGAGACAGGGGAAGCAAAACTAAACACAACACACACGAGATGAGGGACAATCTAAATAAAACGGGAAGTAACAAACAAGGAGCTAAACAAACATGGAGACATGAAAGGGATCACAAAAGATGATAACTAAAGATTACATAATGTAATGAGGAACACAGACTGAAAACAGGGAAGCTAAAAAGCATGAAGAAACATTAAACTGAAAAGACTGGCGCAGAGCTAAAACATAAACTATATGTCAAAATTCAAAAGAGCACGTCATGAACTCACAGAAAATTCAAACCAGCACCCTCGTCCCACAGCCGGCTGCAAGAGATGAGTGTTGTTTGATAAAATAAACTTAGTTGAAGCTCTTTTTTAAGTCGATGAAGGTGGAAAGAGGCATTGTTTGTGTTTCAAACCAATATTTGCACCTCCATGTAACACGCTGTCAAAAAGTCGCACGTGTGCCACGGCTTGACGTCACTTGTTTTGGTGTGTTTTTAAAGTCTCACTCTTTTCTGTGTATTCCCATCAAAAGTGGTGAAGCAACAACAACAGCCAACATCGAGCATCTTCACTGGTCTGCCTGTCTGTGCAAAGAGCAGCTGCACACATGCTCTTTGAGTCAAGTTGTGGGTTGCCATGTTGTAGCGACAGATGGTTTGAAATTGTACTGTATGTCATGTGTGGATTGTGTGTAGACTTTCAATTCAGTTTTAATTATATTGCACCAATCCAAGTCTGTGTTTCTGTTTATTTGTTCTCTCCATTCCCTCATAAATGTACACTCTGTTCTGTGTTTTTTATTGTTATTGGGGTTTTTTTTTCATTATAACACTATTAAATATGTCTCATTATCCTAAAAAAATGACAGATAAAATCACATTATAACAGAAGTGTTACAACCCATTCCATAAAAATGATGGACAACAAGAAAGTTTAACATGATCTCTGGAAGCAGGCGATTGAATAGAATTTGTCGTGACTGGTTAGTTTAAATGAAGACCAATATTGTTTGTAATTTAAAACAGAGAAACACAAAACAGAGCTGCTAAACTAGAACTAATGCCTTGGAAAAACCTGAAGTAAAAACAGGAATTGAAGACTATTTATCACACAAAATAAAGAAATCAAAACAGGAATCCGAAAAACGAAAAAAAAAATCAAAGCTTCAACCTCGAGAAGAACAAAAAACTCAAACAGAAACCCAAAATTAGAGCACCAGAGCATCAGGAAAGCAAAACTACGGACCATGACATGGACTGACTGCTCAGATTTAGCTCATACAAACAACCCCGCCATGTGCTTTGTACACCCACCACCCATCCCAAGCACCTCCCAAAAGCTTGATGTGGTGCTTCAATCTAAAATGTTGTCCCGATCACGATGCGGCCAACGGTTGTCATCACTCTGTCACTGGAGAAAGATTTCGGTGGTGCATAAATGCCATTTGTAAGCTGCGGCAGAGGTACAGATTGAACCGTGCCCACATTTTATTTTATTTTTTGTCTTAATGCATCTTAGAGTTATTATTCGTCTGCCACCGGGAGCTGCTTATCGGCTCCGGATGGTAGGCGAGTAGAGCTCAGAGTATAAAGAGTGATAGGGAGAAAATAAAATTTAATATATTCAACATGAACTTTATCTTTGTTTGTTTGCTTTTTTTAAATTAGATTTTCTCCTCATTTCTAAAATTCATGATAAACAAATTCCCTGAGTTATTTGAAATGAAAACTGCCTGCACACATGATAGACTCTTGTATCCTCCATACACACACACACACACACGCACACACACACACAATCGACACTTCTTCTTTTACAAAAACACACACTCAAACTTCCCCCAGGTGGTTTCCTCTTGTCTCAGTGGCCGTGTTCATCACTCCTCTCTGCCTGGCTTGTACACACTCTCCACTTCATCACTGTCAGAGTGCTGAGAGTCCTCTCTGTGTGTGTGTGTGTGTGTGTGTGTGTGTGTGTGTGTGTGTGTGTGTGTGTGTGTGTGTGCGTGCGCTCAGCATACATCTGCACACACACACACACACACAGTATTTGACCACGCCAACACCACACACCCGCTCAGACGCTCACAGACACCACCCCTGCCTGTTGGATGCAAACATTAATTTCAATTACTGCTGCTTTGTTTTTTAAGGTGCCAAGTGAGAAATAAATGAAAACAACAACAACCATGACAAAAAATAAAATAAATAAAATAAAATAAAAACACAGCTGACGTTTCTCCTCCAAAGGCCGCTGAGGAAAGCAAATCCCTCCCAACGCCCAGCTCTTTCTATTTTAAGTCGACTTTAAGTTTTTAATTTGGATTGATTACAGTGGCGTAGGTGTTGCAACTGACGCGATAATGAATGCTCAGGGGGAGGGAGAGCTGAAGCATTATTAATGAGACACTTAAAGGTGAAAGAATGAGGGGAAGGAGAGGCAGAAAGAGGGAGGAAGAGGAGAGTTTGATATTTGGGGAAGAAGAAAAACAGGTTTATTTACAATACTCTACAAAAGTCTTGCACATCTCCAAGCAGCCAGACTTCCTTAAAATATTTTAAAGAGGTCTTCACCAATAATTTCTTAGGGTTTTTCAAAGTTTTTCTTTAGACAGTGGCTGCTTTTTCACTTATTTTTAGTCCAGTCATAATATGTTCTGAGTTCTTCCATCTATGAATCTACGAAAAATGTCAATGATAAGACAGTTTGACAGACACAAAACAGTATTTTTGTACCAGCAAGGTGATTCACAAAGTGCTAAATTTGAGGAAACTGGACAAGTGGAGTACAAAATAAGAAGTGTGAGATCTAAAAAAAAAAAGAAAGAAAGAAAAAAAAACTCTCTCCAGAAGATGAATAGTATCTGAAGTCATGTCCTTAAGAAACAAAAAGAAATCCAGCAAAGACCTGACACAGGACCTGAGAGATTTCATCTGATCATCTACTGTTCACTGAAGCCTCATCAGAAATGGTCTCAGAGGAAGGGTGGCTGTCAGGAAGCCGTTCTTAATGAAGGGAAACAGGGTAAAAAAGGCTGAGGTATGAAAATTACAAAAGAACTTGACTGAAAATCAGTGACAACAGCTGATTCCAAAGTTGATGAATCCAAATTTGACATTTTTGGTTCAAATCATCAGCAGTATGTACAGAGGCGGTCAGGAGAGAGATACAATATTGATGAATTATGAAAACAGAAATTTGGATCAACCATGCAATACCATCAGATAAGTTTCTAATAGGAAAGAGCTCAATTTTTCACCACGGCAGTCATCCCAAACACACTGCCAATGCAGTAAAAACATACCTGGATAGAAAAACACACAGTGGAACACTATCAGTCATGGATCGGCCTCCCCACAGCCCGAACCTCAACATTACTGAAGCAGTGTGGGATCATGTTGACAGAGAACAGAACAAAAGGCATCCATAAACATCCAAAGAAGAGCTTTGAATGTCTTTCAAGAAGCCTGGAGAACTATTCCTGAAGACTACTTAAAGAAATGACAAGAAAGCTGCCGAAGAGAATAAATCGCTGCACCTATTTCCCACATTCAGAAATATAAAAGAAATACATATACCCCTTATTTCTTAATACATGTACATATATAAAGAAAAAAGGGGCTGCTTGAGACTTTTCCACAGTACTGTGTCTGGAAAAGGGATTAGTGTAAAAGAGTTGGTCTTGTACAGAGTTTTACAACACCATCACTTTTTTCAAGGGGTTTTCCCATGTTTTACCATCTCCCGACTGCGGCTCCTGTTTTGTGGTTTCTCATGGTATCATGAACTCCATCACTGTCAGTGAATTATAGGCAGGTTAGAAGGAGTTTATATGGGGATCGCTTTATGAAATTTGCCACCTGGATGTCTAGAAAGCTGATACAGGCTGGCATTGAGATCTGTTGATTTTTTGCCTGCCTGAGCTGATTTATGAAGCCCTGTACAGCATGCAACATCCTTCATCCTTAGGCAATCAACCAAGATAAGAAAAAACCTCCCCCACATAGTTTAAAGTGGAGAAGAAATGAGAAATCTGAAGTCGTGAAGAGAGGACTTGCTGCCTCAAGTGGAGGAGTTCAAGTATCCCAATCCAAACCAACCCTTCAACATCTCTAAAAATCTGGAATCAATAATTAAAACTGTTATTTCTGCAGTCGCTTCTTTGTTTAACTGGCAAGAGCCGAAGAGTATTGTGCTCACGTTTCCCATCTTGAAGCTCCACTGGGAGTTTTCTGGCACCCACTAACTGGCAAAGATGGCAAGAAAAGAGCCCAACTTTAGGAAGCGCTGAGTGACATCAAAGGCACTACAACCATTCCAATCTTTGTGCGATCAGTGGCTCTTCATTTCACGCATGCTCACTATAGCGTGCTCTGTTTAAATACATAGGGAAGAGAGTAGAAATGCAGTCGAAAGGAAAGACAAACACAGGATATCATGAAGGTTAAGTGAATGTGAATACTGAGAGCAGAAAAATCAGAGGGGACAGGTGGCTGTTTGATGGATTGTGATGAAGATTGGTACGCCAGACTGGTATCACAAAATGGCAAATGAATAACACCCCAAGTTATTTTGTGTGATATCACACAAAATGCTTTTTTACACTTTGTGAAACAATGACATTAAACTTAATGGCTGTGAAGCTTTTAGACACCTGAGTCACATTCAGTGCTTTTTTCCTCTCCTGTGTTCAGGCACATTAAAAATAGGTAGAACAGATAATGGCACTGGTAGTTTTATCATCATCCATCTCACGGTTAGACCACAAATTAATGCAAAATACTCCAACTGCATCTTTAGATAGAAAATTATTTATGAATCACTTTCACATGCAGATTGTTAGTTCTAATTAATCACTGACAAATCAGAGTCTGCTAGAGAAAACGGGATAAGTACTTGGATCACTTGTGACTCCAGCCACGTATGTTTTTAATCCTAAAAATGTTTCCTGCCATCAATTTGTCTTCTGCAACATTTCATCAGTTTTCTAGGAATTTGGCCCAATGGTAGCAAGAAATAATGCAAATTTGTGTGAAATGTATGCACAGTTTTGTGCAAAAGTCTCAAGCCATCCCTCCGTCTGCAAACATGCATGGAAAAACAGTATATAACATAGTTTTATAACAGAGTTTGTGCAATACTAATAAACTTGAAAGTGAATATTTGGTGTGACCACCTTTATTCTTCAGCACAGTCTGAACTCTCTTAGGCAGCTTTCTTGTCATTTCTTTAAGTAGTCTTCAGGAATAGTTCTCCAGGCTTCTTGAAGGACATTCAAAGCTCTTCTTTGGATGTTTATGGATGCCTTTTGTTCTGTTCTCTGTCAACATGATCCCACACTGCTTCAATAATGTTGCGGTCCGGGCTGTGGGGAGGCCGATCCACGACTGATAGTGCTCCACTGTGTGTGTTTTTCTATCCAGGTATGATTTTAATGCACTGGCAGTGTGTTTGGGATCATTGTTGAAAATTCAAGCTTGATGCTTTCCTGATGATTTCTGCATTCATACTTCCATAAATTTTGACAAGACCTCCAACACTACTGGCTGAAAACCTCCACTGCACTTTACAGATGGCTGCAGACACTCGTTAGTGTGCATCTCTAACAACATCCTCCGTACATATTGACGATGATTTGAACCAAATGTCAAATTTGGAGAAATAACTCCATCAGACCTGTTGCCACTGATTTTTAGTCTACCTCTTGTGTAATATGAATACCTCAGCCTTTTCTCTATGTTTCTCTTCACGAATGCTCTCTCGACAGCCAAGTGTGTTCAGTATATGGAAATCGCTGGTGTATGACAAGACATTGCAGCCATAAAATTCATCTTGGGTCTGAACAGTTTCATATATATTGTGATCATTTCAAGTCATAATTAGATCATTTTAAAAAGCTTTTACTGATTCTTCCAGTGCAGTGTTACAGCTTTGCTCAGTGAGCAGAAATTGGCTTTAACATTTTAGTCTCTGGCGCCCTCGAGTGCTCAGAATTGTTCCTGCAAATGTTTCCTCTCAAATCAAAACAAGCATAAAACCTCTTAGCGCTTGCTTTGGGCTCAAATGAGCCTGCTTTGGGGCTTAATGAGAGCATTAGCATCCAAACTGGATCCTTATATCCACTGATAGTGATCTTCTGGTGATTCCACAGACTTGTTTGAAAGCTAAGGGGGATCATGCTTTCCGAACCTTAGCACCAAAACTGTGGAACAGTTTACCTGTCCCTGTATGCACCACTGACTTTGTGGCTTCTTTAAAAAAGAAAAAAAAAAAAAACCAGCTGAAAACATATCTATATAGACAGGCATTTGGTTAATGTTTCTTGTGTATTATGCTGTTTCTGTGTGATGGATGTTTTATATCCTTGTAAAGCACTTTGTAATAGAGTCTTGTCTTAAAAAGTGCTATGTAAATAAATTTGACTTACTCCCTTGTCTCCTCCTGTTTCTCACATCTCCTCTTCTTTCTTTGCTTCTCGCTGTCGGAGTTTCTGAGTGTTTTAACATTTCTGTGCTTCATTGCAAAAAAATATTCTAACACCCTTTGGTAGGTATTCTACTGCAGTACGCTTCTTTTTTTCTCTTCCGTTTTTCCCTCTCTGCCTTGCTGGTTTGTCTTGGCCTTGTTTTCTTTGAAGTAATTTCTGAAGGCCAAGGTGTGGATCTAAACCGGCGCGAGATGATGTGTGGAGTGCAGCTGTGCATGTGAGAAACACGGAGTCAGTTGGCTGAGGTGGAAAATAACAACCTATCAATTTTTTGTTACTGTACTTAAGTAGAATTTTCTATATTTTACTTGAGTGTTTTTATTTTTCTGAAAACACTTTACTTTTACTCATCCCATTTTCTGCTGCTCCCTTTAGGGGTCCCCGCAGCAGATCACCTTCATCTCACCCTATCACTATCATCCTCCTCTGTCACACCGACCCTCTGCATGTGCCCCTTTACTATGAATCTTCTCTGTGCTCTTCCTTTTTTCCTCTTGCCTGGCAGCTCCATATTCAACATCCTTTGCACCGTGTATCCACTATCCCTCCTCTGCACATGTCCACACCATCTCAACCTTGTGTCTCTTACTTTGTCTCCAAACTGCTCAACCTGAGCTGTCCCTCCCTCAAGTTCATTTCCAATCCTGTCCATACTGGTCACTCTGCCCTCTCCAGTGCCAACATCTTGAAACCATGCATCACAGCAGGTCTCACTATCATCTTGTGGACCTTCCCCTTCACTCTTGCCACTATTCTTCTGTCACAAACTATCCCTGGAACTCATCTCCACCTACTCCACCCTGCCTGCACCCTCTTCTTCAACTCTCTTTAAATTTCATTTGATCAGATTCCAGTAAATGTAACATTTTACATTGTACTTGTGTAACAAAATGCCATGGATATTTGAAATTAAAGTCAGCATTTTGGGCAGACTATTATTAGTATTGCTATTTATTTTGTTTTATTTCATTATTATTAATGTTTTTTTTGGAACGTTAGACAGAGCGAGCGAGAGAGACTGTTTGTCCACAAGATGGAGCCACTGATTCAGGCTGGGACTCCTCAAGGAGTCACATAAATGTCCTCATCACCAACTGTTCTCAGTAATGTATCTGTTGATAACGCACTGGAAATCAGCAAGTATGTGACCAGAACCTATGCACTGTTGCATGCACGATGTCCCAAAATGCACCTCCTTCCTCTCATTTCATGCTGAAACCTACCCATTGGTGAAGTTTTGTTTTTGTTTGTTTGCTTGGTGTTGATATTTATGTTTCTTTTTCCTTTGTTTTTTCTTTTTCCTTTGGTCCATAGCATCACAATGTTAGGTTTCTGTCTAGTCACTTCCTGTCTTACTTCTTACACGTCAGTTAGCTGTGCTTTCAGCCTGTTTTCTTTTTTCCTGTCAGAAAGTCTCCTCAGCGTATATGTGCCTTCATTTGTTGAATCCCCAGTTGCCAGTTTTATTTTCTGTTGGACGTTCTCATGTATGAACTCTGCTTTTTAAAATAGATTGCCTCCTTCCTGCCATTTACTGGTTTTTGCTTGTGTCTGCTGACAACCTTTTCCATTTTTTTTTTCTGAATTAAAGTTTTAGACTTTACTTTTCTGGGATCTTCACCATTTGATTTCCATTTGGCAATGGAAATTGTGTAATAGCAAAACTGTAAGGCCCATAGAGAGAGTAAAAGATGGTCACAAGTTGGTTTGTGAAGTCCTGTTATGAAGGCCCAAGCAGCTGTGAAGAGCCAGGGGTGCATCCAACTGTGAAACCTCAAGCTCATTGGCAAGTCATTAGCCAGCGAGCACATCCTGGATACTCTTCCTTTCTGACACTAAGAATGCGGCTCGATGTTTTGTTCAATATGACCCAAAATGAGTGGTTGGGCTCCTGCAGTCGCAAGAAAAGTGTTTATGAAGGTTATAATTCCAGTTTTGTCAAAGATTCAAAACATCTGTGCCAAATGTTGCTTTTCAGCTCCCATTTTTGTGTTTCATACAGTCTAGTCCAGCTTTAGCAGCTATTTTTCCCAGCTGGGGACACACAGCCTTAGGGGTTATTGCAGGATATACAGTATGCATAACCAAGGAGCACTTGCATTTACACAGTGAGACACTGAGCTTCAGAAGCCAAACGTGTTTCTTTGTTTTTACTGCTGTCTCAGTTGCCCACAAATGTGTCCAACACCAGGGTCTGTTCAAGAGTGAGCAGATCCACGGTGCCCAGCTGGAACTAAGTAAACAAAGCAGTTATATTCACGACACCGAAATATGAGTGACATATATTTCATATGTGTGTCAACCCTGGAGGTAAATAAAAGCAGACGTGCGATGCTAAAGCTCCACAGCTGCAGGCTTGTCAGATTGCCAAGACTCCTCAGCTCCTCTTTGAGAGTCAGTGATTTATTTGTTCTTATTTATTCTTTCATTTCCTTTCAAATTTCCATATTTCATTGTCACATTATTGCAGTTTATACAGAATGTACAGTGGAGCTTTATTCAAAGCAAAGAGGTACAGTGCACTTACAGTATGTTGATGTTATTTGGAGAGGAAAATAGGCACCACTTCTTACTGCCATAATCGGAACTGTGAAGTATAACAAGTATTTATAGTTACTATTCATACATACAGAAAATAATATGTGGGAACTAAGTCATTTGGGTTCTTTTACCTTCAGAACTGCTTTAATTCCTCATGGCGCAGATTCAACAAGGTGCCGGAAACATTCTTCAGAGATTTTGATCCGTATTGACGTGACAGCATCACATCCATGATGTGAATCTCCCGTTCCACCACATCCCAAATGTCCTCTATTGCCTTGAGATCTGTGAAGGCCATTTGAGTACAGTGAGCTTATTACTATGTTCAAGAAACCAGTTTCAGATCATTTGAGCTTTGTGACATGATGTATTATCTTGCTGGAAGCAGCCATCAGAAGATAAGTTGAGTGTGGTAATAAAGGGATGAACACGGTCAGCAACAATACTCAGGTAGGCTGTGGCATTTAAACGCTGCTCATTTGGTACTAAGGAGCCCAGAGTTTACCAAGAAAATATCCCTGACACCATTACACCACCAGCAGCCTGAACTGATGATATTAGGCAGGATGAATCTATGCTTTCATGTTATTTATACCAAATTCTGACCCTATCAACTGAATGTGGCAGCAGAAATTAAGATTCACCAGAGCAGGCAACATTTTTCCAACCTTCCTGTTCTTAGTTGACAGTTGCGGTCTTCTGCTTCTGCACCCCATCTGCTCGAAGGGTTGATGTGTTTTCAGAGGTGTTCAGAAAACTAACGCTCACTGGATATTTCCTTCTTTTTTTTTTTACCATTCTCTATAAACCCTAGAGATAGTTGCAAGGGAATATCCCAGTAGATCAACAGTTTCTGAACCAGCCCATCCGGCACCAATAACCACACCACATCAAAGTCAGTGACCTTTCTTCCTGATTCTGATGCTCAGTTTGAACTTTACTTGGTTGTCTCGATCATGTCTGCACGCTGATTTGGTGCCAAAAGCTGCCTGGTTAGAGATTTATGCTAATGCGAGACTGAACTGGTGTGCCGAATTAAATAGCCAGTGAGTGTTTATATACTTGTTGGCTTTGTTTCAGTGAGAAAACAATATTCTCTGACGAGTTGCACAGCACAGGCTTGTATGCTGTACGAATGTGCTGTGTATTGTCAAAAGACCATCAGTTTTGTTTGTACTTATCATTCACATGTACTGTGGCGGCTCCCTCACTCCTAAGGAGGAAAAAAGCTGCGTGGGTGTTTATTTTGTGATTGTTATTTGATAAATGGGTGCAGAACAACTTGTGGGCGTTATTCTTTGAGGCTGTTGGATCAAGATAACAAAGAAAACTTTAGGTCACAGTTAAACATGATAACTTGTCTAAGAGTCAAAACATGTACACTCACATGTAACCTCTTTCTATAAGTGTTTAAGATTTGAAGGCCCTTGTCACCTTTACTTCCCGCCGCGTAATTTTCCTGCTCCCTCATTTTATTTCCCCTGTATTCCTTCTGTGACAGGGACAGTCATCTATCTCGCTCCATTCTTGGTAATTACTTGCATTGTACCATGTATCGCTTATTGAACAGAGTGGCTGGTGCCAAGGTAAGACCACGTGGAGGTGATCGGGTGCAACAAGTTGACATTAGGAGTTAAAAGAGCAACATTATAAACCTCAGACTTGCTGGGAATGGCGGTGCTATCCTATTTGTGCAATCTGCTAGAGTCATAGCTGGTTTGTTACACAAGTGTTTCATATTGCAACATGTTTGAGGTCAAAAATTAAATTGTGAATGTTAAAAATCTGCGGTTTTTCCAACTAGTTAAGGTTGGACATGAGTTTTTCCAGCTAGTTGAGGATAGGTCTGAAAGGGAGCTATTCAGCAGCTTTACAGCAAAAAATATTAATGTTCACAAAATAAGTGTTTTGCTCCGTATAGATGACTTCCTGTTACAATAACAGTGACAGGTGAATTTTAGGTCGTTGTTAAATTGTAAAAAGGCTTAAAGTTATACATCATTACTGGCTACTATAGCTTCTAGAAGTCACTGAATTTTAATTAACTTTGTGGTGTTAGTGCCTTTTGAAGGACTTTTACTGCAATTATCTAACAGATGATTGCAAATTTAGTCATTTTATCATTCTGAGACCAACAGGGTCTTTGAAATTTGGCCATTTTAGTGTCTGACTTACCGCCTCCCCATACAGCTTTCATAAAAAAATCAGACCTTATTCTAGTTTTCAGTGTGGAGCTGCTTCTACACTTCCAATGTGCCTCTCAAGCACACTTTGGCACATCTGGTGGAATCACAAACATTATCTCGAGTGAGCAAATAGACTGGGCACCAGCCGCTGTATTACCAGGGTAATACATCACTAAAGAGTCAGTGATGCAGCTCTAAGCAGTAGCCCAGTCTGTTTGTTTGCCACAAGTTTGAGGCCCCACCTCGCTAACTAGAGTTAGAGGCATGAGAAACGAAGGCGGGCAATGAAGAAACATGATCAGAATCCTGTGAGGTTCTCATGGCTTCAGACGGTGTTCAAACTCAAAAATATGCATGACACATTCCCCCGTGACAAATTACATACGCAGTGTCACTCTGTGCTTCACCACAGCGAATTGTGAGCTAGAAGTAAAGCACACCCTCCCACCGAGTGAATCGTGGGTCTTTTGGCTGGGTTCTGGCTGAGTTCATGGACACTTTCCATTCAGTCCTAATGCGGACAGAGGTTAAGGTAACAGGCTGCAGATAGTAATCCTGTTCTTAGTCCTGTTCACATAATTGATTTGATTTGACACATTTATTTGAACAGGGAAACTTCCACTGACAGCAATGTTTCCTTTTTAAAGAGATCCCCTGAGCACCAAAAGAGTTTGCGTTTCAGTCAAATGTAACGGACACAGCAGATCAGTTGCTCAGTGGTTAGCTTCCACCTTGATACCACTGATCTGGGTTTGATCAGTGACCAAGTCATTGAATGAAAAATCAAAACCAAATGCCTTTCTGTTAGGTCTTTGGAAGTGAGGGAGGTAAACCGCTGTTGAGGAATGATATTTCATGTAAAGGTTATTACAGTGAAGGTTTTGTATCCCCAAGATCAAAATTAAGAGAAAGAACTATTAAAGGTTTTTGGCCTGGGACTTAACATGGTTCCAACACATCTGACAAAGCATTATTAAAGCATTTAGTGCAAGCATTTCTCCAACTCGTTGAGATTTGAGTGATAAAACCTCCAGTTTTAAGGAATTGAATATAGATTAGATCTTGGCATATACTAGTGTGGTGGCTTATTAAATTTACCTTTAAAGATTGATTGTATTAAACAATGATCTTTAACCAAAAGCTGAATTTTAAAGGTAAGTGTAATCCAGGTCAATGCTTAACATTTTATTTAAGCACACAATTTCATGCCTGACCACAAACTTCTCAACCTCTCACCAGCAGTGTTGGTTGTAATACATTCCAAAGTAATGTGTTACTGTTATTACATTACATTTACGAGTAATGCAGTAATATAATACGTTACTGTACTAAATTCAGTAATTACATTGCAGTTGCAATTATGTCATTACTTGCATCGCAAAGTTTCTTCTTTTATCTGCAAGTTGGGCTGATAGAAAGAAAGTAAATCAAACAAACATTTTTTGTTTCTTCCTGTGCACTCCAGTTACAGTCAGCTGATTTAGTTTGTAGGAGGAAGGAGAAAAATGGTGGAGTGGAAAAATTACTTTGATTTTTGTTGCACAAAAGGACAAGAGTGCGATAGTGAAATGCACACTACAAAAATATACATCCAGGACAGAAACATGCTGTCCTGGAAGCATGTTTCTTTGGCAACTTTGGCTCTTTGCAAACATCTGCACAGATAGCATGCTAACACAAAGCTAGCCAAGAACCCAGAGTGCTTTTGAAGTTGACTGCATGCTGACCCCCAGTCCAGCAGCCAGAGCCTAAGCTTCAAAAGGTAACGAAGGCAATGATGAGCAGTCAGTCTTGCAGCATTGTAGCCTCCATTTCTGCCTGTACAGGTTTCTACAGTAGAATCACTGCAGCAATCACTTGAAAATCCCTATGGGCTGATTTTTAGCCTTGTTTTGTGTTGCTGATTTTGTTTTCATACATAGAAAAAAAATGTGATTTGTGTTGGTTTTTACAACTGTAGCATCAGGTTTATACTGATAACTGGTAACCCATTTTTAGATAATTTT
Organism: Tylochromis polylepis; assembly: GCA_015107715.1. Lineage (NCBI taxonomy): Eukaryota > Metazoa > Chordata > Actinopteri > Cichliformes > Cichlidae > Tylochromis > Tylochromis polylepis. The sequence continues at coordinate 21,126 of VVHJ01040917.1, read as the reverse complement.
ACAGAGTAACGCAAAATTAATTTTACAAGTAGTGTAATGAATTACCTTCTCTGGCAAGTGATTAAGTAACATGCTGCATAACTTAAAAAAAAAAAAAAGTAGCCAGTAAAGTGTAACACTTTTTTTTTGAGTAATGACACCAACACTGCTCCCCGGTAATCTGATCTTAAAATGTGCAGTGGAAATCTGCACAGCCTGTGAGAGGCATCTCAACCACGTATGACCTTCCCACAAAGAGACTCTGTCGTTTTGGAAAAATCTGACCACTGAACATGCAGATATCGTTGAACTGTAAATATTGAAACAAGGGAAAATTCCCACTCCAGTCTTATCATATGGAAAAATCAACCTGCTTGTTTGCACTCCACCTCCTCCATGTTTTACTTACTTTTTTTTCTAACTTGCCATAGAGAATTGAGTCTGATTGTTTATTGGATAGAAAACAGATTAAATGAAAATGAGAGTGATAGGAGGTGCTCACAAACCTGAGAGGCAGGTGCTAACTGCTAGTCATCCTAAATGCACAGACTTATACGAGATTATTAAAAGCTCATCAGTGATGCTTTTGAGCTGCTCATGCCAGTGATAATCTTCTCTGGAGAAGCCTCGATTTAGCTCATTTGCAAAGAAAAACACTCCTAACTCATGTCATATCCGCAGTTTGACCGATTCACAGCTCCTGAGGGTTTCCTTAAGATAACAGCACTGAGTTCAGGCTTATTAAGGGTGGAAACTGGGCTTCTCCTACACTGGGCTTCACCTTACATCCACATGTTGGTCAGGAAGAGGCCGTCAAGCACTCAGCTCTGAAACAGGCCAGCTGTTCTCAAGCCAAAGCAGCAGAACAGGCCTGGGCTCTCGTCATGTCCCCGCAACAGCTCACTGACTCCCTTTTAGCTTCAGGCTTGTGTGAAAGCTCTCCGGAACAATGACTATGCATCAGGGGAAACATCAGTGTTCATATCTGCCACATCCACATACATTTTTCAGTTTGCCATGTGAGGATCAAAGCCAGTTCAGCTGATAAAGGGTCAAGTTTTATGAGACTACTGAGTTCAGTCAAGCACAGACTTAGATTTGAAAGAAAACAAGGATTTTACCTGCCAGAATCAGGAAAAGGTCCATGCACTATTTGCAGTACTTTGTGCTTTAAATCCTTGAATTTCAACAAGGCATGAAGACTTTTAACTTTGTAAGATTGACAGGCATTTTGGGAAAATAACAAACATAGAATACCTTTTTATAGCAAGAAGCCTTCTGACTCCAGCATCGTGTGAATTGTATAGCTAGTAAGATGATATCAGCTATCTTGTCTAACTCAAAAATGTTAACCATACTTGTCAGAAATTGATCAGAAATTGAAATAATGTTTCAGTTAATACATTAATTGAAGATGCTGTCTTAGCATCTTCTAGGATTTCGGTGCTAGTAGGTTATATTTTGCACAGAACCAAACTAGATTGTTCCATTGGCTAAGCTTCACCTCCTGGCATGCATAATGATCTTTTAACACTGTAGAAATTCTGTACAATTTTCTGTGTAGACTGCAAGTCTTATAAAACATCTTGCAGTGTTCATGCTGAAAATACATCTTAACTTCTGTTTCAAAATCAAACTATTTTCACAGTAGTACCAGCGGTTCAGTCTAACATGGCTTTTAGGGTACAAATGTCAGAGTGGTCTTACAGTATTGGTTTTCTTCTTGTCTAGCAACCTGTTTTGCAGAGCTATTACAATTAATTTAGGGCACAGTGGTGGAGATAGGCAGTCCTAGTGGTTCAGTACAAGCATTAATATTACCAATGATTGCTACAAGGCTTTTGATTTACAAGTCTACCTATCTTCTGTGTCTCCTATGGCAATAAGTGCTTGATTGTGACCAAAAGACGAAATTACTGCAAGAATGAGCTTCTGCCATCAGCTGAGCCCAGTCTTTGAGATAGCATGAGTAGCTTTGATATCTGGGTAAAGCCATTGCTTTTGTAGTGAAGAAGGCATCTGAGGTGGTTCTGGCATCGAATCAGGATGTCTTCAGATCTTTTTTCAGTTTTTTAGGCATACCTAGCTGAAATTAGACCCCAAATTTGCTGAAGGGTTTATATTTCTCACCTGGCTTATGGATCATCTGAGGATTTATTTGGAAAAACTGGTGAATGTTGCTGTAGCATGTCTGGATTACACTGGATAGCCTGCTACCACTGGAGCTACTGACTACTTCTCTGGTGCTACTCAGAAAAGATGGATGGAAAAATAATTGTAAAAACCTGTCCATGTTTACACTGAGAAGATAAAGTATTCAAGCCAATGCAGGAACAATACCTGATAGTCTAGAAACAGAACAAAGTGGGGGTGGGCACCATCTCCAAATGATTACAGAGAGAAAACACACACAGTGTCATGTATGTGAATACTCCCAAACTTGAGTCATGTTCGGGCGTAAGTGTTTCTTTTTATGATGTGGCCCCTGAGAAGCCTCAAGACTTTGGGAAGGGCCTGGGACCCAAGATCTTCCAGTTCACTATGTATGGAGTTGTACCAGCATAATTAGTTTCAGATGATCTTATTAAAGAAATTCTGAAGTGATGTTATTCATATGACATGTATATAAGGCGCCCTTAGGCCTTCAGATCTTTTTTTTAGATCATGTTTCTTAAATCTTTCCAAAGCACAGAGAAGAAAAGGAAACCTTTTGCTTGAAGATTCGGCTGGCTGGAAAATGTCTTTTGAGGCAAACACGTGCTCCCAGAGCAGGACTGAGTTCTCCTCAAGAGTTGCCCAGTATCAAAATGTTGAGTGCACCAGACAGAAACACATGGGATCAATGCGAAGCAGTCGGTGTCTTTCCAAAGTTAATAATTTCTTTGCTTTGAGGGGGTTTTGCCTTTTTTTTCTCAAAATGGCAATGATAATTACCAGCATGAATGAACATGACCACCACCATTTATTTCCTGTGTTTGACGGAGCACCGATTCCATTACACAACCATTATTTAGTCTATGAATTCTGCCAAAGGCAATAAAAATCGAGACGATCTCCTCCACGATGGAACTTACACCCTTCAACACATTCATTCAGAGATGAAGCTGCCAGAAAACTGCAAAAAAGTGTCTCTCTGTGCACACACTCTCCTCTTTGAGCATATTTTCTTTAACATTTTTTCCTCCCATCTCAAATTGATTTGTTTGAAGAGACAAGTATGCACAGCCACAAGCCCTGACTATTGTATGTGTTGTAAATTCCTTAATCTGTAAACCACAAATATCAACCACCTTGTAAATCTCTTGGAGTTCAGCATTGCAAGAATTCTTTCTGTGCAGTAGAAGTTCTGCTTTTAATAGGATATCTAGCAGATGGTTATGCATATATTTAGTGTGGTATGCATGATTTGGGGTTGTTGTTTTTTTTAATTGTCAGATTATACATTTCCTTTCACGGCGTGGGAATTTCCTCACTTTTAAATTGTACATGGCAAGATGTATGTGTCTCATTAGGAAAGGCATTTTTTTCAGTGTTGTGAGTCATCATTACATCTCTACGTATGGGAAAGGTGGAGTGTCCAGTGCCATGAACTGTAATGCCTACTAAAGCCTTTTTATTACAGAGAAATATAGTTCTGGGGGGAGGTTCTTTAACTCCATGTCAAACATGGATGTACCACAGAACTCCGAGGAATGGGTACTGATATTGCATTTCTGCATATGTACAGTATTTATACATTATACATGCAGCATTTGCACTTCGTCCTCATATGTACATTGAACTACAGACTGATACTACAAATATCAGTCCTTTTACAAGAGAGAAAAACACAGGGCAAACCAGATGTGTGTAGTCGAGGGGTAACAAAATATCCTTATGTATAGCAGTTGGATCCTGTTACTGCGGTTGCCTTTATCTGTTGTCATCATTGTTTTGATATGTCAGTTGCAAATTAATTCCTGCCATAACCTGAAAAGACAGATTACAGTACACGCTGAACGCAGAACAATATTAGATTTCTGTCTTGACGTCACGATGCGCATGACGTGGAAAGGTGACTGAGCGCAAGGAGCCCGAGACAGACTTCTGGGATCAGGAATGTCAACAACTGTGGCGTGCAGTGTCAGTGAAGTACACTGGCAGATTCCACTGACTTCCACCACTGCACACAACATGCATCAGTAGAAATATCTGAACAATGGTTTGTTTGATTCCAGGCACTACTCGTTTGTTAGTCATGCTATGCTTGCATGATTGCCTAGTCTGCCAATGGACCACTCTGATATATACTCATCGACCTCTTTATTAGGTGCACCTGTTCAAATATTCATTAATGCAAAGGTCTATTCAGCCAATCACATGGCAACAGCAAAATCATTGCTTCTGGATTCCTATTAAATCCAGAATTGAATTCAAAATCCTGCTCCTCACATACAAGGTCTTAAATAATCAGGCCCATCTTATCTTAATGAACTTGTAGTACCATATCACCCCATTAAAGCACTTCGCTCTCACACTGCAGGCTTACTTGCTGTTCCTAGAGTATTTAATAGTAGAATGGGAGGCAGAGCCTTCAGTTTTCAGGCCCCTCTTCTGTGGAACCAGCTTCCAGTTTGGATTCAGGAGACAGACACTATCTCTACTTTTAAGATTAGGCTTAAAACTTTCCTTTTTGCTAAAGCATATATTTAGGGCTGGACCAGGTGTCCCCGAATCTTCCCTTAGTTATGCTGCAATAGACGTAGGCTGCCGGGGGATTCCCATGATGCATTGAGTTTTTCTTTTCCAGTCACCTTTCTCACTCACTATGTGTTCACAGACCTCTCTGCATTGAATCATATCTGTT
>VVHJ01040917.1:0-12478 GCA_015107715.1 Tylochromis polylepis | reverse complement strand
AGCTTGTATTTGTGGAATTGCTCTCCTCCTCAAGCTTAAAGACTGTGCGCAAAGCTCTACAGAGAGCTTCTTAAGGCTTCAGGGCTTGTTCAAAGGTCCTTTGCAGAGACCAGAGGTTCAGGGAGCAAAAGACTTCCCCAAGGAACCATCCAAGATTCACAGCAAAGCATGAAGAAGAGATTTATTTCTTATGAAGTTTATATGTTAGTGGGAAACACTGCTCATACCAGAGCTGGAAAAAAAGGTATTCAGTTTGTTTGGATATTTCAGTGTTAGTGCTTAAAGGAGACATCTGCAAATTTTCTAAACATCATTTTTACATGTGCCCAAAGTTTAAGAGACCCATCAAAAAAATTTTTCCTTTCTCAAACCAAAAGAGTGTGACTGAACAAATCCCTCAGGTCTGTAGAGTGTCATTACCCAGGATAAGCAGGTTGTATCCTAATGAATTATACATTACCTGTTACTTTTCTTAAAAGAAACACAGTACTTTACTGAATTACTTGCCAGAGAAAGTAATTGATTATACTACTCATTACATTACTTTCTCGTTACTCAGTAGAATGAGCTGAAACACACTGTCTCTTAATTACCAGTTAACAATATAAACCTATAAGCTACAGTCCAACACAAATCCCTATCCTAATGAGGACACACATATGATCTTTTCTTTAGTATTTATGTATGAACATAAAGCTGACACACAAAGCAAAGATGAAACCAGCACAACAAGACACTCTGGGTCCTTGGCTAGCTTAGCATTAGCATGCTGTTTGGCTAGCTTAGTGTTAGTACGCTGTTTAGCTAATTTAGGATTAGCATGCTGTCTGGCTAGCTTAGCATTAGGATGCTGTCTGGCTAGCTTAGCGTTAGCATACTGTCTGCAAATGGTTGCAAAGAGCTAAAGTGCTAAAGTGGTGTTAGTAGCATAATGCAGCTGTTTCTTTCCAGGATGCAGGACACGCTGTCATCCTTTGTGCGGTAAAAATAAAAGTTATGTCAATATCCCCACCATAGACCACTCCACTATTTTCCTTATCCTCCACATGAACTGAAATCAGCTGAAAAAAAACAGAAAAAAGAGGCTTTGTAAGACAAGTAACTACATTTGTAACAATTGTAACTGTAATGTAATTACTGAATTTAGTACAGTAAAGCATTGCAGTACTGTGTTACTGAAAAATCATCATGTGATTACATTAATGAGTTACTTTGTGACACATTACGCCCAAGACTGGCTACAGCACAGCCAAAACTTCTTGTGATTACAGACAGCATAAAAGATGCTTGCAGCTCCTGCACAAAAAACAGAGTCAATATGGAAAGTGCCTTAAACTTGCATTGTGCTAATGGGAAACATTTTCAGATCATAGTGCCAGAAAGCTGAACGAATGGAAAAAGGACAAGCTCCTTATATCATTTCAAATGTTACAGGACTGTCGGCACCGGCATCAGAAAACTCTGAAAGATGTCAAAGTATTTGTCAAATACAATTTTGTTAAACTGTCACAATCTTCGTGTCTTATTTAACACTGCTGATGCTGTTTTAAATGTTCCTCATCAATGTCATCTGAAGCCCTCAGGTTCCCCTTCTGATGTTGTCCCACCTTGATTATTTAAAGATGTCATGGGGTCAGGGATCAATACTTGGACCTCTGCTCGCTCTCTACATCTCCTGCCCCTTGGCTCTATTTTTTAGAAGGTACAAAACTGCTTTCCATTGCTATGCAGATGATACGCAGGTATATATGCCCCTAAAAAAGAAAAATGACTACACCATGCAAGCACTAAATGATTGTCTTGAGGAAGTAAAATCTTGGCTGGCTCTTAATTTTTTAAATTTTAATGAAAATAAGACAGAGGTTCTGTCTTTTGGGCTGGGTGTCACTGGTGGGTCTTTTCCTGTGGACATAGGCCTTCTAGCACACTATGGAAAGCCCATGATCACTAATCAGTCATCCTTGTCACGTCTTCATCTGGTGAAAAATGCTGTTGCACAACTTTTAATTGGTTAACAGATTAGTAACTGGTAAAGGGAGCATATCACTGTCATGTTATCCTCACTACACTGGCTGCCTGTCCATTTTATAATTCATTTAAAAATTATTTTGTTGTTGGATGTGCCGAGGACACATCGGAAGCTCCAGGGGCATTGGGCTTTTGCAGTTGTGGCTCCCAAAAAGTGCAACGCACTACCATTACGAATTAGAAAGACCTCCTCACTTGATATTTTTAAATCTGGTCTGAAGATCCACCTTTTCAGTTTCGCTTTTAAACCCAGTGAAGAATGTTAATTTTATTTGGATTTTATTGTCTTTCTGATGTTGGTGTTCTATATTGTATTCTGTTTTTAGTATTTATATTTTTATTCTTTTATTTCATGTTCAGCACTTTTGTCAGTGCTCGCTGTCTTTAAAGTGCTTTATAAATAAAGTTGGCTTGGCATGGTGAATAAAAATATTAAATTCATTTTGTAAATTATGGCCACTGGTACACGCCCATGCCACAGTATTGCTTGGCCTGTCTGTGCTGTTAGCAAACCCATGTACTTATTCACATCACAAAAAGTACTAGATGCTTATATGTTTAAAAAAAATGGGTAGTTTTAACACGCTGCTACGTGATTGGTAGGCATGCATAATTCAGTTTTTGTGGATATAAATATGACGTTATTCTCATGAAGTTAGGATGCTTAAAGTAGGTAGGTTAGTAAGTACATAAGTCAGTTTTATTTATATAGCAAATGTAAAACTAAAGTGCTGTATAGCCATAAATAAAATGAAAAGTTTCCTAAAAATTTGAACTAGCTCAGTCACAGTTGATGCATTTCTGAGGTCACTGAAGACAGTTTATGTGTCGCAGCATATTCTGTGGACCAGACTGTTTTCCCTTCAGTCAGTGTGGTTTTCACATATTCCTTTAAGAAGTGGGAAGCAACACAGCTGAAAACAGAAGTATTTTAGGCTGGCAGAATTAATATATGCAGCATTCTGAGATGAATGTTGAAAATTAAATTTTTGAAAAAGCACAGAATATGGGACCTTTGGGTTACATAAAAAGTATATTTTTCATATTCATCATTTGTATTCACACTTTTCCATCCGAATGGCAGCAGTTTTCTATGAATCTATGGTCCTGGCCTCTGTCTACCACAAGGACAAACACCCATTCAAGCTTTACTATATAGAAATTCAAAAAAGCTGGAAAAACATCTATTTTCCAATGCAGTTTATCATTTCATTGAGTCTTTAGAGCCTTTGTGAGAATCAACTGCTCTAAAGACTCAATGAAATGAGTTGAGCTTTGTGCTTTATGTACACATAAAACTAATTTAAAGTTATCATAAAGTAAGTAAAGCTAAATTATCCCAAAAAGTTGATTCTGTTCATCTGAACGGAATCAACTTTTTGGGATTTCCTTATCTGGATCATTGAGGATGCCTCGAGATATCATTAAATTAGTCTTCTTGTTGGTTTTAACAGTAAAGCGGCAGTTTGTCATTTGATTCACTTTTTGTAAAAGTCATCAGTGAAATGAGTGGCGTTTCAGGGTTTAAAGACACCTAAATTACTTTTGACTTACCATCAACTTTGGCTTCTTGTTAGATGTCAGAGTAAACAGGCCATTTTTATGTTTAGAAGTACTCATAGTACTGCTGTGCTGTGCAGCTGGTGAGTATTCAGGTAATTCTGAGGCTTGAATCACACAAGGGATTTCCACTAAAGACAATCTTTGTAATTTCTAACCAGCTTTTCACTTTGCTAAACATGCCTGTCAAATCTATTTTTCATCAAAACTGCACAGAGCAGATGAGGAGCAAGGGAAGGATAACACAGGAACACTGCAGGGCTTACAGTAAATTTTCAAAATAAAACGCCCTGTGCAGATGAAAGGTTCCACTTCTGAAACTCTTAAAGCCACACTGCTGCACTGCAGATGACTGCTTTCCCAGGATGCAGCTGTGGCTGCACTAAGCACATCATGGATGTTTCACTATAATGAATGAATCTGGCTCCACCAGATGTGAGATCAAAACAGAAATCCTGAAACAGGAGCACAAGAAACAAAGAGAAGATCATAAACAGACAATCTGACCATAGACAAATGGGAAGACATGATGATACGCAGACAGCCCACTGAAAGACAAGACATGGGTGGAAACAATCAGGACCTCAGGGGGAAGACAAAAACAGGAAGTTAAGGCAAAGGTGGAACACAAGGAAGACCAACCACCGAAGTGAAATAGGAAGTGGAAACAAGGAAGACAAGATAACTAACAGATGGCGATAAGAAAATACTAGTTAAATATGATCGTACAGCTACATGAAAAAATGTCTATAAATAAAGCAGAAACCCAGCCCTGCATTGATTTTAGTGGCCACCAGGGGGCTGTACATGTCACTGCAAAAAGACGTCCAGTCCTACAGAATGAGTTTATGGCTTACTAAATAAAATGCGACGATCATCATTTATACACAGTATATGGTACAGTATTGTGCAAACATCTTGAGCCACCCCTTATATTTTGCTAGCGTAGCCTTCTTGTATTTTGCGGTCTTGAGCAATAGTTCTCCAGGGTGGCTGCCTCTTAAGGAAGGGAAAAATAAGGAAAAGGGCTGGGTATGCCAAAGTATACAAGAACTGGACTAAAAATCAGTAGCAATTTCACATTTTTCAATATATATGGAGCAGTTCAGGAGAGAGGTAACACAGTTAGCCCTCTGTAAACCAAGGTGGAGGCTCTGGCATAGTGTAAGGCTGCATTTCAGTCAGTGGTGTCGGAGATCTTGTCAATATTGATGAAATGTGAACATAGAAAAATACCATCAGACTTTGATCCTTCATGCAATACCATCTGCAACAGTTTAATTTTTCAGCATGACAATGACCCCAAACACACCGCCAATGCAGTAAAAACATACCTGGACAGAAAAACACACAGTGGAGCACTATCAGTCATGGACTGGCCTCCCCAGACCAGACTGGACCTCAACATTATTGAAGCAGTGTGGGATCATGTTGACAGAGAACAGAACAAAAGGCAGAAACATCCAAAGAAGAGCTTTGAATGTCCTTCAAGAAGCCTGGAGAACTATTCTACTATTAACTACTTAAAGAAATAATGAGAAAGCTACCTAAGAGAGTTCAGACTGTGCTGATGAATAATAATAATAATAATACAAACTCTGTTTTTGCCTCATATGCTGTTTTTCCATGTATGTCTGCACATGTGTCAATAAATCTGTCTGGGTTCACCTCAGTAAGTGTAGGAGGGACCTGCTGCTTCTTCACATCAAAGGGAGTCTTTTGATGCTTCTTGGAAACCCTCCTAGGTGAGGTGTTTCAACCACTGAAGACACACGACAAGCTGGAGACATAATGCCTCTCGGGTGGTTTGGGAACCTCCAACAGAGGAGCTGGTGGAGGTGACATGAGGAGTGTCTGCTTAGACTGCTATCTATGCAACCCAGACCCCAATGAGCAATGGAAAGTCTTTATTTCACTCTTTTAGTGCAACCTTAGGTACATGAACCATTGCTTTAACAGCACAATGAAGGATTGCTTGTGGGTATGTGAGACAAATATCTTTTGAATCACTGAGTCCTTGACAGCCTTTTTTCTCAAAATCTGAAATGGCTATTACAACCAAATCTAAATAGCTCTTTCTACCAGAAGAATATCATGCCTTACAGTTGTGCATATGGGACTTCTTTCTAGAAAGACACACCTAGCTTCATGATAAAGAAGAAAACTGAATATTTTTAGTCCTTTCTGTGAGGTGATCCTCTAAAAAATATATGCATATCTATATGAGCCACTTCTGTTCCTCTTAATAAAGTGTTACACCAAAAGTCCTGACAGCACCGGAATCCATCCCCGGACTTTTACATTTAACGTCTCTCACTTCTATTTTCAAACTAACCCAGATGAGTTAAAATTGAAAAGACAGATTTATCGCAGTCTGCTCCGAAAACGCAGCAACATGCAACATGACAGCTGGGATTACCATCGGCAGAGACGGCAAAGACAAAAGTGGCAGTGTCAGAGTGTGTCAGCACACACGCACAAACACGCACACATCTGTCAGTGCCTCACCTCATCCTGCAACAAAAACATCTCGAGGGAGCAGCAGCCTCATCCCGAGCACAAGCATCTATATATAATACACATCATTTGCATTCGAGTGTGCAACAAACGTCATTTCGCTTGTTTCACTCCTGACAACAAGCGGCGTGCTCTCGATGGTATTTATCTTTTTTTTCCCCCATTATTTTCACCTATTTCATCACGCCGCTGTCCTTGAAGCACTCTTTCCTTCCTTTTACATCACATTTCATCGGGGCTGCACTGCCACGTGAGCCAACACTCTTCAAAAGCCTGAAAGTAAAAATTTTTTTATTAAAGGAGCTCCCTTTACATTTCTCTACAACCGTGTCATTCACACCTGACACCCCGGCAGGACCGCGGCCCCTTCGGTTTGATTGGCAGTGGAAGGTGGAAGGGGGGAGCTGGGGTTCCCAGACTCCGTGGAGAGTGATTGCTGGTGTTCTGTAGTCAGCCGGGGGGAGGGTGTCTCATTTCAAAGCTGGGAGGAGAAAGATTTGTCAGAGCCTTAAAGCCCTAAAGGCTGCCTGGCGCCTCTTATCCTCTATCCCAGGGAGAAGAAGCAAAAGCCTCCTGCTGAAGCAACATCGAACACTGCAGCAATTACCATGGATGGATGGATGAATGGATAGTCTGGTAGTGTGCAAATAATCTTTGTACAAGGGTCAGAGTCCAGTTTCATGCATGCTTATCTGATGATGCAAAATATCTTTTAAAGTTCTTTTTCTTTTTTAGCTAAACTGAACACAGAAGTTTTGTTTCTACTAAATCGCTCCATCAAAACTCTTTAACTCTCCCCCCACCCACCAAGAAAACTACTGAAGAACAATTGCCTTTTCTGCAGAGCATTTTTGTTTTACATAGGGTCCATTACCCCCTGTCCAGCATGCTGGCACACATTTGATGGGCTCTAAGTTTTTAAACGAAATATGTGACTCAAAAGAGATGTGCCCTACTGAAACCCAAAGATTTTTAGGCACAAGTGTGGTCGAAATTGCAGTTTAAACACGGCATAGTAACATAAAAACAAAGTTTAGCTTCTAGTTATGCTTAAAAAGAAGCACAGTAAACCATACAGGTGCATTTAGGATGTTGTTGCTCTGTTTGTAGATCGTAGAGGAATTAATCTGTAAGTTAATTACCATTACGTGTTTGAGCCAATGACTGTAGAAAACATGGAGGACTTGGCTCCACTTCCTCCCACTGTACAAAAATGAAGCCAAAATCTCCCGCTTGTGGGAGCTGCCATGTTGCCCTTTTGGAGCCAGAGTCTGCGCAGTAGTGACTTGAGGTGGAGCGACTGCGTCACGCTCCCCCCACACACCCGCTGGATGTGACTGCGAACACGCCCCCCCTACACTTTTTACGTAGCCCGGCTGCTCCAGTTTATCTGCTGATGGGTTTACCGCGACTGACAACTCGTTCAATTAAGGCAAATACAACCACGTCACTATTATGAAAAAGACACAGCTTGACAAACAGTCGGTTGTGGTTTTGTAACGTAAACGCTGGAGCTCTTCTCAGCGTCCCCGCTCTATCTGCCATTCCCGAACAGAGATACGCAAGTTTCTCCGTGATTGCAGCTGCCAGTCAAAGCTGTTATGATGACGTTGCACCCCAATAAGTAATGAGAATCAAACTTATGGGAAAGGAGACCCCTTGATCATAAATCAGCGTGATGAGAACTACTGATAATGAAAGAAAGAATCTTTGGAAAAACTTTATCTGAGGAGAATTTTTTATTTTAGTCTGACCCCAGTCCCATCCGCTAACATGGAGGAGGCGGGGTTTATGACCTATACTGCAGCAAGACACCAGGGGGCGATATAGACGTTTTGGCTTCATTTTTGGGGAGCTGTCGTGTCATCCATGTTTTCTACAGTCATTGGTTTGAGCGAACAGTAAGGCTGACGTGACGAGTAACAGCTGAGTCACACGAGAACAAAAACAGGACAGTAACCTCCTTGGAACTAGGAAAACCTGGTGATTGCACTGAATTTTTTCTGCAAGTTTTATTTCTTCTATTTTATTTGACCTTCATTTAACCAGGAAAATATGACTGCCGAGATTATAAATCTCTTTTGCAGGAGCATCCGGGCTGATAAAGACAGCAGTACAAACACTGCTATCAACCTCAGTGGCAATAAAGCCGGAAACATCAATAAAAGTCACTGTCTTGTGCCGGAAACGAGGGTAATAATATTCAGGCAAAACAAGTAACTGCAACCAGGTCATTTAAAATCACCTTAAATTCATCAACTGAGGCCTGTGCATGAAGTATTAGTTGATTTTGCAGAAGGAAGCAGCTGCGGATCTGAACGCTCTGTTTCCAAATTCAGTTTGAACTTTTGGGACACTCTGAGGAATGAGTCCTGGGACCAAAGATTATTGTCTCCCACACATTTTTGATGTGCATAAGTCAGTAGGTAAGATGTGAGGAGACCATGAATAGCCCTATATGAATATACCAGTCTCTGAGTCTACTAAATGACAAAGCAGACCACCCAACCCAGGCATTATCACAATTCTTACTTGTGCTGGATTCTGTTTATCACAGAGCAGAGACGATGCATGCATATAAATAACATCATCGCCATCAAGTTCAGACATAAAAGTGGAAGTCTCTTTCGAGCCTCTAAGGATAGACAAGACTTTCTTCTAAAGTAAAAATCCAGTTTCATTTTGAGCTTTCTAACCAGTCGCTGTATGTGAGGTATTAAAAAGACAGAGTGTCATTAATTAGTAGTTGAGATGGCCACTTTCACCTGCATTGAGTGCACCCAGATATAAAAGTAAGCCTTTCACTATCTATCTCCTATCAGTTTACTGTTTACCTTATCTGTCAATGGCAGGTGAGAAGCGTAGGTTTGTCTGTTTACCGTGGAGGAAGTTGTAAAACTCTGTGAAAGGAGTCCAGCAAACTCAGTGAATCAGTGAAGCTCACTTCTGTTCGATAGTAGTGATACCGAGGTGAGTTGTTGAAGATATCCTGAACTTTTCTGTTGGTAAATGCTGCTGTTAGCGTCTGTTAACCTGTTAGCTGCTGTTAGTGAAACTGTTTTCAAAGTGGATCTAACGGTCGAGTCAGACACGTGGCGATTAAACGCAATACGATGTGAGAATCAGAGTGTTTATCAGAGGGAAAGTGTGATTTTTACAACACTCGAGCCTAACGTTAGCTAGTATAATGTCAGATTATAACCAGGTGTTGCTGTTTAGCCTGTCTAACCTGCGGACAATACATAATTGCAGCAGTATAAAAAGCATGTTAATGCACGCTTTCATGTGTTAGAGCCCTGACTTCAGCTCAGTGATGATGAAGAGGATGAAGTTTTATTCAGATGCTGGTGGTTTCTGTTTTCACTTCTCTGGTGAAGGACAGCACTTCTCAGATGATAAAACATGGGTATTATCCTCATATCTTGTATCTGAGGTATACACAAGTTTACCAGAACGCATCATTTTGTTCTAAGATTGGACACAATTACACAGAAATCATTGTACATTTATGAGTACAATAAATAATTCTTGTTTTCTATTAAATAACCTCAAAAGACTACTGACTATATCTTTTAATATAAGCATCCACCTTTGGTGCAGAACAATATACATATACCAGAAAATAAGGAGTGCATAATGGATCCACTTTCAGTGTCTGCGAGCTTTGTTTCCTGCTTTTAGTCTGCAATTTCTGATGCTGCTCTAAGCTCAGCAGTGATAAAATCTTGTTAAACAAATACTAAATAATTTAAAAATACATATATATCTTGTTATTACTGCTGTTGTACTTCATTGCTTCCTTCATCCTGACAGCACAGTATTGTAATTCAACAGCTCTCCCTCCGAGAAGCTGCAGTGTTTTTTAATTAGATCATCATCTCTTTGCCGAAGTATTATGAAACAGAAAAACTGTCACATTAACTGTGGTTGGAAGAAATACTGAAAAATGTTGATCAGCGTGTGTGCTGGCACCTGTCCTGGTAAAATCTGCTCAGAACACAGCGAGCTCACTGTACATTTTACACAATGTTCATGCACTGAAATTAGCAGCATTGCACAAACGAGCAGGTCGTGTTTTGTTTTTTTTTAAGGTCATTTCAACTACTTTTCAGTGCTGCGAAAGGGTATCATTACACAGAAAGTTACAGGTTTCTGTGAGCAGAATGAAGCCGCTCTAATTAGCAAAACTGTATCTGCAACCAGCAGAAAAGTTTTGACTTTTACAAGCTGAATTTGTTGGCAGTCGGCTTCACCAGAGAGTCACACATTCTGGGCTCGCTGTGAGCTACAAGTTAATTGTTTGGTGATAATTTCTCTGATTATATAATTTGTTTTTTAAGTTGTCTAACTGTTGGATTCTGTGGAGACGTTTTCTGCTCCTGGATTTTATCATGCTGCATAACATAGCTGAACGAACACACACTAGCGCTGGACGTAGTGTATGTCGGCAGGTCAGGTCAGGCCATACCACCAAAGCACTGACACGGACAATGAAATGATCTCACTAAATGTGTTGATCTGAAGACTGGTGCAGTATATTCTCCATCCTCTCTAAGTCTGCTGTCCGAAAGCAGTTAAAAGCTTTCACGCTATCACACTGGATGAACTGTTCCTTCAACTAAATCCTACTAAAGCACCAAAAAACACTTAATAGGCTGCTGAAAATAGTCCCAAAAATTGCACTATTTCCCCAGCAATTGGTTTTAGGAAATTACACTGAGAGAGCACAGGGAAGTCAGCTGGTATTGAAAGTCTGACACATTGTTGATTTTTGGTCTTTTTACAAAAGTTGTTCACAGTAACAGAGATGCAAGGCATCGCGGGCTTTATCCTTTGGAGAAAAAAGAAAACTGAGAGTGCATTGACCAAGCTGTGCAATGAAATTGGATAACAGAATAAAAGTCTGTCAACTCTGACCTAAATTATGATGTTTGGGCTGGGTTCGACCACCTGTCGTGTCATCCTGTCATCCTGAGGGCTAAGCTGCACTCAAAGGAAGACACAGAGACAGATAGCAAGTTTACCAACTCCAGAAGGAGACAGTCTTCTCTTGTGTTGTAGGCGATGACTGGGTGGTTAAAGGTGGATGAATGTCCTTTTTTTCTGTGAGTGATTTTCAGGTTTTCAGGAGCGATCCAGCCGGCTTTCAAATGAGGCGTTTTACTGGGGGTAGATGAGAGAACAGGACTGGAAATGGCAACAAACAGGTACGAAGACAGAAGCCTCAAGAAGGCCGGATCACCACCACAAGGGCATTCAACAATGTGGCGGAGAGTAGATGCTCCGTCTGGTCCTTCAGTAGTGTGGTTGATGATTAAGTGTCAACAGGTGTGACAGCTGGAGCCGGGGAGGAAAATAAAGACAAAGCAAACACAGTGTGTCTCATATTCCCGTGTTCGTGTTGTTCCTGCATCATCATAATATTGTTGGTTCAGGAGCAACATTGCAACTGACCAAACACGTTGCTGTGATGTCACAGCTTTGAGGAAGATGTAGGAAAAGAGAAGGAAAAAAAAGGCCTTTGTTTATAAAAAGAAAAAAAATCTCTTCTGGAACAAACCGTAAGAATTTTAAGCGTTTTCTGTATTAATTTATTTAAGTTAAGTTTGTTAGCCAACTTTAGGTTATTCATGTTGGTTTGCTTTTGATAGTGTTAACATTAGCGTTAGCATTAACCGCTTCTAACTTCTTGGCTAATGCTAACTGAATAGTCAGTGAACATGACTGGTTAGCTGCAATGTCGATCCTGGACCAGCACTGTTATGATGATGAACCCTTCCAAGCATCACAATATTAGATTGAGGCCCCGTTTACACATCTACGTTTTCCCTTAAAAACGTATACTTTCCCCTTCCTTTGCGCGTTTCATTTACACACAAACGGAGATGTCGCCTCTGAAAACGATTCTTCCTAAAAACTCCGGCAAAAGTGGAGATTTTGGAAAACGCCGTTTTCACGTCGCAGTGTGGACTGCAAAAACGGAGGTTTTTGGAAACGATGACGCATTTTAGTCATGTGATGCAGTCATGTGACCAATTCAACTAGATGGCGGACGGCATTGTACAGCAGTTGTTTTGTTTGCTCTCAATTTTGACGGCCCTATTAAAGATTAATATCAGTTTGCACACGCTGCAGATAGCTTTTCTTCAAAGAAGACGGAATTTTACATAAAGTAAATAAGTAAATAAACGGCAGACGGAAATGACGCAGGTCGAATCGTCTTACGTTTCACGCATGCGCGGTACAGGAACGTAAGCGTTTTCGGAAACGATTGAAAACGATAGTGTGGACGCGGAGCGTTTTTAGACGAAAACGCCGTTTTCAAATTTATCCGGAGTAGTGTAAACGTAGTCTTAGTCTCCAATTTCTTAGC
>VVHJ01040911.1:4656-18770 GCA_015107715.1 Tylochromis polylepis | reverse complement strand
GCACGCACACACACATACACACACTCACACATACACACTCACACGCACACACACACACTCTCACACACACTCACACACACACACACACACACACACACACACACACACACACACACACACACACACACACACACACACACACACACACACACACACACACACACACACACACACACACACACACACACACACACACAGAAAAGCTAAGATACTCTGTCACACTTCAGTACATACATTTTCGCTTACACACATCCTTTCATACACATTCACACATACAGGCTCACACACAATCTGCAACTTGGATGGCACTGTAAACACATTGATAAAACCATTTCTATAATAAGCAGTGTTTGTCAAAATGTCATCCCCCAGCCCCACAGCCATTATCACAGCTTCAACATTTATAGTGGCTCTTTAAATAAACGGCCCAGGCCTTCATGGCCTACAGTGATACCCATCTAAACGCCCACGTACACACACAGATGCAGACACACTTATTGTCTCTTCCCACTCCATGTCTGACCATTACATTGCAGACTTAATAGGAATCTACTCTTTTCTCTAAATGAGGATTCCCCCCCCCCTCCCCCCCCCCACTTAGTTTTTCAACTGAAAAATATAATTGACTGTCACTGTCAAAATCGGCATCACTGAAACAAGAAGAAAGCAGGATGTGGTATAGCTAACAATGGAAGGTGTGATTTTTCTTTTCATGTTTAAAAAAAACATATTTTGTTTGTGGACATTGCTGGTAACAATGCTTCTCCTTTGTAGAAGGCTGCACTACACAATTTAAAATGCTGCAGAATATAAAAGATGTTAGATATAATATTTTACCATCTTGTAGGCTGTTTCGTCATTATAGCCCACAACTTAGCACACTTAATTGTAACTTTAATAAGATTGCAGCAGATTCCATGCAGCCTATTTTTTCAATGTGGCCATTTTTTGCTCCAGAGCTTTGAAAAAAAGTGCCTTCTGTAAAGAAACTACCTGCTTCTGCCCTTCCCCCCCAGCAGTGTTACTTTGTTTAGGGTTATTTTTCTCTCTCTTTTAGTCAAAATGCAAACATTATCAAACATTGATCACTGTCTCTCACATTATTGTGAAGGAATTTTAGCCCACTCTTCTGTGAAGCTTCATTGAGGTTTGCAGGCATTTGTTCATGCACAGCCCTCTGAACATCACAGTATTTCTACTGGGTTGAGGTCTGGACTTTGGGCGTTGCACCTTAATTTTTTTTTTTCAGCCTTTCTGTCAGAGATGGTGTGCTTGTGATCATTGTCCTTGTTACATAACCCACTTTCAGGTAAACTTTAGCTCTTAGATGAACTCATATCTGACTCTAGAGTAACTTGGTTAACAACTAAGTTCATGATCGACTCAGTGACTGCCAGGTGCCCAGGTCCTGTAGCTTCAAAATTGTCACCCTTCCATCAGTGTGCTTGACAGCTGGTGTGAGGTGTTTGTGCTAGTATGCTGTATTTGGTTTCTGACAAATGTGGCACTGTGCATTGTGGCCAGATATCTGCACTTTGGTCTTGTCCGTCCAAAGGACATTTTTTCAGAAGTCTTGTTTGTTTGACAACTTAGTTTGCAACTTTCAAACCTAAGCCCTGTAGCCTATCGTGTACTTCAACATGCTGACTGAGGCCTGTAGAGTCTGAAATTTAGCTTTTGGATTTTTTGCAGCTTCTTGTTTTTTATTGGAATAGTGACTGAGAAGATTTCCAACTGTCTTGGATGTTTCCCACTAGTGAATAATCCTCCTTATCACTGTAGACTGGTGGCCTTCAGAGTGTTTAGAAATGTCCTTATAACCCTTCACAGATTTCTGGGTAACATTAGTCTCTTCTCTAAGATCACTGCTGATGTCTTTCCTCTTTGCCATTGTGTTAACACGGACCTAAATGCTCCAGAGCAGCAAACTGCCAAAACATCTGCTGACTAATGATCAGTTGATCAGGTACATTTGATTAACAACACCTGGCTGCTACTTACTCTCTTAATTTCCTTTAGAAGCAGTAAGGGTTTACTTTTTTACATACTGCATCTGTAGCTTGGGTTCATTTTCTTAAATAAATGATGGCACTGTGTAATATGCTACGCTTTGTTGTTAATCTGAGGATTTTGTTAAATACTTTCAAAACCTGCAAGGAATAAGATGATTTTTTTTAAATTATCTCCTGATATGTTAAACCTTATAACTGAAAGACCATGTGCTGTCTTTTTCACAATTGTATATCCATAGCAAATACAGAAACAGTGTGATATTCAAGTGCCTAAATGTTACCCTTAACAGTACTTATGAATTGTGATAAAAATAAGGTGCTATATTAACTTAATAATAAGTTCAGTATGGAAGATCTGTGTTCAGTCCTCCGCCCGCAGTGCTGGGTGTTTGAGCCTGTGGTCTATCATTTTTGACACTTCTGTTTTCCCACACTGTCAAACTGAATTCTGTCGTCATCACACGGTTCAATAATTTGCTTACGTGCCTTCTGTGACCTAATTAGCCTCTTTTCCCTGTGTTTCATTTTTCAGTGCTCTTCTGCCAGTTTACCTCAGTTGTGCAGCCCTCCTCCTCTTCACCTCTACCTCATCCTGGTACTCAGATGTCCTAATCATCTCCAACACTACCAGTGTTGAGACTTTGGGGCTTCTGTCTTACTTCCTGCTATTGTTGGGCTTCCACCCTGCTATGTGGATTAATTAGAGTTTAATAATTATTAATCATATTCTTTACCTTAATTAATTTTTAATTTCTTTTCAAATGATCTCTACCTATCAAACTACATTTAGTAACACATGAGTTCATTCAAAACAGATGTAATTAAATAAGGCAAATCTATTTAAGCCACAATTTACATGTTTAATTATACCGAGTTTGATCTAAGCCAGAGGGGTATTAAAATGGTGCCTGCTGTTTTTAGAAAATGATTCAACGTCTGGAGCATTGTGTCCCCCTACTATCAGGATTATAGTACAACTGTTTTCAATTACACACAAAGGTCTCCCTTATACATGAGGATGGTGGATGAATTGTCAAGTGTCTTGGCTTTCCAAACTGGTAGAAAGACCTGCTCCCGACAGTTTCTGGAAGTTTTCTGTGCTGACTACAAATTTTTATGAATTGCCATTAACCTGTACTTCTACTGTAAATCACAGTGCTACTTACAGACCACTTTTCATGCAGTGCATTATATCCTTACACAGTATGTTCAGAGAGAAAAGCAAACACTTTCCAGTTAGTATTTGTATGCAGGAACGGGGTCTTGAGGAGAGCAATAACAACAGAATCTCGGAAAGAAATATTCATCTTGTTTGAAGTCATTGTTTTTCAGTCCTTGTGCAGGCCTACCACAACAGCAAGAAAGCAGTCATAGATAACAGTCCAGCTTTCCTTAAATTTATCTGCTGCAATAGTCTTTGCATTATTGTGCAATAAATTCTTTCAAATGGCAGTAACCACACTGCATTTATTTTGAAAAGCTTCCTTCAGTGCTTTTGATGTCAAGGAGATTTATTATATTCATTCACACTCACAGGCTCAAGTGGTCAAGGGTGTGTTACTGAAAAATGCAGCATGTATTAGTAAACATGTCTTATTTGTATTTTATGCACTGTATTTTTATGTGGTGTTTGCCTGTCCTAATATTTTTTTTTCTTCTGGCTTTATTTTACAACTTTATGAAGGAATTATTGCAAGCTTCCAGTAAAAATGAAATCTTTTCAGAGGCTTGCCCTCAGGTCAGACCTGATGGGATCCTCAGAATATTAACAAAGAGAGAACTCAATGAGAGGCCATAGGGCTGGACAAGAGGTGAGGAAGACCAAACGAAAGAAAAAATTAATACTTCAGAATTTTTGAGAAAGGAATAGAGAGTTGACGAAAAATTGACACTTCAAAAGAAAAAGGAATTACGTTATTGTGTTGGCTCAGTCAAACTGAGACACACACACACACACACACACACACACACACACACACACACACACACACACACACACACACACACACACACACACACACACACCTAAAAACCTAAGTGCAAACCCAGAAAATATAATTTCATCAGAAAAGCAAGTATTGCAGCTTTTTACTGATATCTTTATTACATTATTTCATGACTACATTACACTTTTATAATTGTGTATAATTTAAAAGGGCCTTCTTTAGAAGAGTGAAAGTCAATACACTGACTCTGAGTCAATCATTACACAAGTAATAACTCATAAAAATCATTGTGGAACTAATGAGTTTGAAGTAGATAATTACACTTCATTATCTAGACATTGTTTCCATAACCGTAGGTCTTAGAAATACATAATGTTTTTACAAGTGCTTGATTTGATTTGGAACATATTACACAATACAGTGCAAAAGCCTTGAGCCACCTTTCATTTCTTTATACTTCATTTGGAAAATGGAGAAACAGAATTTAGACAATTCCTACAGGTTTGAAAGTGAATATTTGGTATGACAACTTTATTTTTTATGAAAACTTTATCTAACACAGCCTGAACGCTTTCTTAGGCAATCTTTCTTGTAAATTAATAGTATTCTTCAGGAATAGTGCTCCAGGCTTCTTGGAGGACATTCAAAACTCTTGGGTGTCAGCTCCCTTTTGTTTTGTTTGCTATCAAGATGATCCTACATTGCTTCAATAATGTTGAGATCAGGCACTGTGGGGAGCGGGGGAATCCATGACTGGTAATATACCATTGTGTGATTTCTTTTTAAAAATCCAGGCAGTATGTTTGAGATCATTGTCATGCAGAAAATTGAAGCAATCAGATGATTTTCAGATGGCATGGTGGATCAGATTCTGTGTTTGTGATCTTTAAGAGCACTGGTTGCAGCCTCCACCATGTTTTATCGATGGCTGTACACACTCACTGTTGTACCTCTACTGACCTACTCTGTAAACACTGATCACATTTTGAACCAAAGATTTAAAATTTGGACTGATCAATACTTAAGACCCGTTTCCACTGATTTCTAGCTCTTGTGTAAATTAGAATATCTCCGCCTATTCTGCTTGTTTCCCTTCCTTAAGCATGATAACCATTCTTCTGTTTCTGATGAAGCTTCAGCGACCAGTAGATTCATTTGGTTCAAATGAAGAACCAGCATCTCTCAGGTCCTGTGTCAGGTCTCTATTAGATTTTATTTCTTAAGGACGTGACTTTCAGATACTGTTCATTTACTGTAGATCGTGTTTTAAGCTTGCCACTTCTTCTTTTGTCCTCCACCTGCACAACATACAGAGAATGGGAATAACTTTGTGGGTGCAAAAACTACTTTATGTCTGTCAAACTGTGTTTGTGTCTTTGGTATTTTATAAACAAACATATGCCGTTTTATTGCAGGATGCTAATAGCAGTGCCTAAAGATACAATTTAAAAGTTGGTTCTTTGCTGTGTTGTGTGTAGACACAATACTGGTTCAACTCTTAAGTCAGCTGCCTTTTTTATGCTTGAGTAATTCATATGTCAGTGTTAAGTGGCATTATAATTTAAAAAAGAGAAAAGGGGAAAAAAAAACATTCCTCTAAAAATGGTCAGGTATAAGGACTGGACTGAAAATATGTGAAAAAGCAACCAATATACAAAATCTTTAAAAGAACTTCAGAAAGTCTGAAGAACTATTGCTCAAGACCACTTCAAAAAAAAAAAAAATTACAAGAATGTCTGGCTCCTTTGGAAGAAAATTGTAAAGAAATAAGGGGTGCCCCAAAAAGTTGATTCTGTTCATCTGGACATGGCGTTTTCAGTGGGAGAAACGTTTCATCACTCATCCAAGTGACTTCTTCAGTCGCGGCTGAATGCAGGTTTCCCCAGCCTTATAAATAGTACATTTGCAAAGTACATTAATGACTTAAACAAGCTCCACTGCCAATCCCTTATGTGTCATGAGTATCGGAACACCTGAGACGCATTTTCTCTAAGCACTGCGTCTCTGTGGCTTTCAAAACTCACACTGCGCCAAAAAATCGGTCCATCCCAAGGATCCAGTTCCCCGGCACAAACAGAGTAATGTAATGTACACTGTTAAAGGGGACATGAAATGCTACACTGAGAGGATTGCTGTGATTTCTACATCAGGAAAACCAAACAATCCTGGACATGGAGGAACGCTGGTTTGAGCGGGGAGTCAAGAGAGCCATTACATGAAAAGGGAAAGTGAGTGCAGCCATTCCCCAACTCTCTGTGAATGGTACAATCGATCAATGGTCATTGAACCGTATGTTCCTCCTTCCATTCTGTCACTTATCTTTCATTCAACTCCTTTTCTTTTTCTTTAACTGCTTATGCAATTCAAGGCCACAGGGAGACTGAAGCCTATCCCGGCTGCCAGTGGGCGAGGTGAGAGGCAGCTGCATCCTGAACAGGTTGCCAGTCTGTTTCACAGGTCTGAAACTGTCAAATTCACACCATGGCCAATTTAGAATTTTGAAATGAACCTATCAAGCATGTCTTTGGACTGTGGGAGGAAACCAAAGAGCAAAGAGAGAGCCCATGCCGACAAAAGAAGAACATGTAAATCTGACAAAAAGGACCTAGCCAGTCTGCAGATTAGAACCCAGGACTTTTCAGTACCATCCAGAAACAGCATTCTGTGCCAGTTTGTTATCCCATTCATTTATCCTACAAAAGTCATAAAGCTTGCCTTTAGGTGAGGGCCCTGAGCTTGGTCATATTCAGATGCCAGTAAATGATACAACCAGGCCATTTCATTTGATTCATTTTGCCTCTGGCTCCTTCTGCTTCTCTGAAAATGAAAAAAACCATTTAATGGTAAGAGAAGTTTAAGCTGTGCATGAGTTCCATTCTGCTGTTGAAGGCAGATTAAGTAAAGGTGTGGAAACCTTTAATCTTGGTCCTAAATTAACATTATTAGCACATGTACATCAGAGAGAATACCCACTAAACCCGATTATACCAGAAAATCCCATTAGTCATTCAAATGCAAGTGACAGTGTTGCTTTCTTCAGGCCTCCAAACATATAAGAGAATTCATCACAGCTTCAGAGATTTTTTTTATTAAGCTTAAATATATTATGAAAATTACTATTTTAAGAAACTTAATGAGACCACTGTGTCATAATTAGGCACAGTTTTCCATGTAGTAATCTCTCCAGCTGACTACCTAGAAAAACTCGACAGTGTGTCGTCATAAGTATGCTGAAAATAAATATACATAATCTTTATAAAAGCTCTGGTATCCTTGCACTTTGTTACAGGATAGACTTTATTGGTTGAAGAGTTTGTACACTAAGTAATTAGACAAAAAGAGAATGGATTTGTATTCATGCATTTTTGTATTTACATTGCTTGTAATTATATAGTGAACATAACAGCATCATAAGTATAAAATTACTGTTGAAATGGTGGTATTGTTGTCAGTGCAGACCTTTGCTATATTGAAAGCTATTGTGTGAATGATTTTGTTTCATCCTACTGACCTTATTAATCTGAAGGAGATTCAGTATGAAGTTGGGTATAAGATGCAAAAAAAGAAACTCAGAATAACAGAATCAACCCTGCGTGACAAAAATACCAAAATAGTCACAATGCTGTTGTTGCTAATTAGTAATGCCTAATTTAGAATTAATGGAGAATCCGATTTTCTTCTTTGTGTCTCCTTGATAGTCAGAAAGCACACGCTCTGTGCAACCCTTATCCTTATCTAAATTATAAATTTATCTCTCACAGAAATCTCCCAAAAGACCCCTGAAGTCAGTTCCAATTGTGGTAATGATGTACAAACTCAGACTGACTGAGTGATTGTAACTGTGACTATGATGAAGAGTATTGCCATCTTGACATATAATTCTGTTATTTGTCCCAGTTTGAGGCTTTTTCATTTGGAGAAACGGTTATAAAATATGTCAAGGTAACATAACAAATTGTTTCTCCTCAACATATAATCATACTACATCATGTGCAAGACAAAAGTTTGAGACCATAGACAAAATAACATTTATATCTTTAATTTGAGTTTGTTTGGGGGTTTTTTACCGACAGGTGTTCATGCTACTTTTAGCAAAGCAACAAGTCTTCTCAGGTATTTTTGCCCAAGAATAAAATTGCCAGCAGATGCTAAATCACCTGTTTGGACTATTTTCTCCTCCTCATCTTCTCTCTCAAGGCCCCTCCACCCTTTACTTTCTATTCTCATTCTCAGTTCCCTCCCATCTGACATTCACCTCCTTGCTCAATCCTCCATTACCATTCAGTTCACTGATCTGATATTTGAACTAATGAGAACAACATAAAGTCAGAAGATGAGGTGGTATTCACTCTGTGATGAGCCTGCATGTACAGTATACTGCATATGTGAGTGTGTATATCTGCATGTGAGAAATCCTTGCATTTTGGCATGTTTCTGAATGTATGTGTGAATCTCTGTGTATTTATTTATTTATTATATGTCTTTTATTAAGTTTTAATGGGATGCTGTTGACCTATGTATATGCAGTAAATACACATGTGTTTGTATGTGGGTGGATGAAATGTGTTAATATAGAACAGTACTGAGGTATCTTTATGGTTTCTTGTTACTTCTCGTTATGTCTTGTCATTTTTAGCTGCTTTTTGTTACTTTATAGCTTATTTTCTGTTTACTTTTCGCATCTGATATCAAAAATAAAGAAATTTGCAGCATGTTCCTATCTGACTCATTATTTATGAACTTCCTCTTTTTTCCCCTCAGCTACACACAGTGTGCTAGTAACATGTACTTAAGTAACAAAGTTACAATGAGTCATATAAACACAAATTCCAACAAGCTTTAAACAAAATGTCAAAGGTTGTCTGCTGCAGTCTGTTTTTTTTTTCTGTGTGCATTTTATTTTCTGTGTTTGACTGACAGGTGCTATTTGGTAGACTGTTTGTTACGATGGAGAGAACAGATCTCCAACAGGCTGAGCTGCATAAGCAATCAGCTTAAAAGTAGCATGCACACAATGAACATGGATATTTTACACTGTCATGTGAACACAGAGGCAGGTACAGAAACAACACATTCTCAATCACAACTTGTGTTTGAGCTGGCACTTGGCCAAGGTTCCTCCTCATCATATTTTAACACACCAAAAACCTGTTAAGCTTCAAATTTCCATTGCTGCTGCAGGATACCATTTGTCCAGAATGTTAACAACCACCTAAAGTCTGCATAAAAAGAGAGACTTTTGGTATGGTGGGTGGCATAATGACGCTATCTGGAAGACAGGATGTGCCCCTAGCTGTGTGTCATACAGAAGGGAGAAACATTTACAAGCAGGTAGTGTTGACATATCATGAAGGCTTATGACAGACCTATCCTAAATTCCCCCTAGTTACTGGTTGGGTCTTCATTAGACACCCTCCTATTTATGTACCAATCACATGTAAGAGTTAACGATAGACCTACTCCACTGTGTCTACACCCATCTCGACAGGTCAGGGTGCAGTATCAGAACCATGTCCTTTAAATTATCCAACAGCTTTAACATGGTTTAACCTCCCCTGCCGTGGAATAAGATGACTGCCATGCAGGTTGACATGCATTTGGTGTCCTGCATCATGGAGGACCTTATCAGCTGTTTGCAGCATGTGAGCCTTCAGACAGAGTGGTGAGCAGTACTTGAACAACAGGAGGGATCGTCCTGCCCCCTTTTCTCTTAACTCCATACAGTTTGAATTACATGGTGTGGCCTCACAGACGATGTTACACTCCTCGTAATGATGTCACCAGTTCAGATAGCATTTACTTTTGATGAATCTAACATGCCCGTGGGAGCGTGCACTGCTCTACTCTCTTTCAAGTCCCACTCCTCCCTGCAGTGCCTATGCTGTCAATGTGTAATTTGTACAACCTCCTGGAAAAAAAGTGCACTGACAAGGACTTTGAGAGGAGAGCTCAACAGATTACAGCTACTGAGAACTAAAGGTCCTGCAGCAGTGGACTAACTGAACAAGCTCAGGTTTTAAGATGTCATAGGCAGGGGTGTATAAAAAAAAAAAAGTAGAAAGGTGGTGAGCAAGGTGAGCTGCTAAATACGAGGTCAGCTATTATTGTCCATTTTCTGGCAAACTCAGTGGATAATAAAAGAGTCCTGCTTCTTCGTCTCTCTCTCTCTGTTCCTATATATAAAAAAAATAAAAGCCACTGGTAGGATTTCTGGACTTCTATCTGCCCGCAGTACATACCATGCAGGGGCCTATCCTTTCATGATTGCTCTTCTACTTGCTCCTCTTCTTTCTTGGGTTTCTGCTGCCTGAGGTATTCACTAAGTACACAGTCAGTTGTGGCCATCTTCCTAATGTACTAATGGATGTTTGGTTTCTCATCCTTGAGAGTGCTTCTGACACTCACCAATCCTCAGCCTCCCTCCTTTCACTTAGCATACAGTCTCAGGGTGCTGGATTTGGGGTGAAACCCTCCATGCATGGTCAGGAGCTTCTTTGGCTTAATATTGGTGGAGGTATCTCCTCCTTTGGCCACCTTATTATCCCAGCAGGGTACTTGATCACCAGCAGGGTGTATGTGCTGATTTCCCAGATCTTGTTCTTACCATTCAGCTGACTCCTCAAGACATGCCTGACCCTTTTCAGGTATTTGGTGGTTGCCTAGCATCCCCTGTGTAGTTCCCATTTCCCCATGGAATTCCCAGGTACTTGTAGGTTTCCTTGATGTCTGTAATGTTCCCTTCTGGTGGTTCAATCCCCTCAGCTCTGACTACGTTCCCTCTGTTTGTTACCATCAGACTACACGTCTCCAGTCCGAATGACATTCCGATGCTGTTGCTGTATATAGTGCTGTGGATCAGAGAAATGATGTCTCGTGTACTTCTGGCATGTCATCCATGTTGAGGAGGTGGTTGACGATTGATCCATTCAGTAATCAGTATCCTATATATGTATATAAATAAATATTTGTGTGTGTGTGTGTGTATTACTCTGACTGCTTTGCATATTTTTGTGTACTCTGGTAATACTTATAATACTCTTGTTGCGCAAACAACAGTGACTAGCGGCAAAATGGCAAACAGACTTCGAGTGATGATGGGCAAATTATCTGCTGGTGATGATGGAGGTGGAGTGGCTGGATGAAACTTTTCTCATCTTGGATGCCAGTGATTGAAACGACTACCAGTGAAAGTGACGGATATCTTTGATTTTAATATTATGGCTTGCAAACAGATTACAAACTTGCCTGGGCAACCACAGCCTGGAATTTCTGGCTTCAATAATTCCTCAGCTACAAAGCAACAGAAAACAAATGAATCACCACCTGTGTGGATGCTGACATTGTGTTAGGCAATTAGTGGTTACGGCATAGGTAGGGAAATTATTATCACTGTAAAGTCATTTAAAGTCTTAAAAAAAGATAATTGCTTAAGTGTGTCAGTCAACAGAGAGGCTGTGCAGACACTTTGCTCCTCATCATATGTGGTATGCAAAATACAAATATGCAAATAAGGTCTCACATTTTATGCAATACTCTCCTGTAACTGTGGTAACCATTTTTTTTTTTAACAAGAGCTCGTCACCAACCACACACAATATTACTTTTGTATTATTTGTGTATGTGGGAATACAGCATGAACCAGACTTGACTTTCTCAGCATAATAGCAATTTTTGCTCAGCATCTCTGTATTGTAGTTGTACAGCAACTGTCCCTGCAGTGCCTCCTCAACCGCAGCTGTCTTGGTCGCAAGGGCCCTAGGGGTTGTTAAAGAAGCATCTCTGGGGAAACTGAAGACTGGACTGAGAAGGTGGGAAGACAGGATCTCAAAGAGGTTAGAGATCTTTTAAAAGGAGAACAGACAAGTAGAAGACCCAGAGAAAACACAAGAGAAGCGGGAAGGAGACTATTTTGTTGTAAATAGTTACTGAAGAGTAGGAAAAATATATGTAAGAAGTACTTAAATGTTATAGCTGACAAAAAATCGAGACCTGGTTTGCAAGCAGAGCTTGATGCTTCATGCAGCCCTAACATTCAAGGTCTTAATGACCCCTTAGTGCCCTCTTAGACCACTGCCAACATTACCCATTTGCACAGTCCTTTATTATAAACATACAGAGCTTTTTGCCTAGTCACTGTTTCCATTCCAGGCTACTGATTTCTTTTGTTTTGTTTGTTTTTTGGTGAATAAGTGAATAAAAGCTCTTTGGTCACAATTCTCAAATTTCTTATTTCCCTTAAATAAAGTGTGGCATTTCAAGCAAACAGTATATTATATTTTCATACTGCAAGCCTGGCCATGTCGTCATGGTAAAGTGCTACAAAATTGTATCAATTTATTTTTGTACCTTGGCCAGCATTGGCCAGTCTCTTAAAAGTACCATATTGTACCGCTTTAACATAATTTCATTTATTCAAGTTTAGCCACAAAATAGCACACAGATGGGGTTTTTTGGACCATGTCTATATACGCCTGAGAAATGTACTCAGAAGTAGGATTTCATCTTATCCAGATAACTTAACACTTGGTTTTCTGCACTATGAAGATGGTTCACTTCTCACAAGGGAATATTGCCTTGGTGACTTGTGCTGTAGACCTAACCTGCTCCAGAACAAGTTAAATCCCAGATTAAAGATTAGCAAATATAAAATCATCACCTACTGACCAGTCAGTTTTCCAGAACATAGCATCAACATTCCTGAAAGATCCAGAGCTCTGTGGACCGATACATGGAGAGTCTAAAGTTTTATTTAAAGTCTGTCTTTCCTGCATGTGTGTCAGTAATCAGTATAGATTTTTAGATGTAACTTATTATTTGGTTTTTTTCTGATGGCACTCAACAATTCTACAACAATTTTGTTGTTCTAAAAGCATTAATAAATCATCCTGAAACAGAGCACCTGTTTGTAATTGTTGGACTTATATCAAACGTGTACATAGCCCAAGTCTGAGTTTCTGTATTGCATTTATTCTTTACTCTAAGACTGTTAAACACCACCCAGGCTGCAGCAGGAATGACACCTAAAACTGTCTTTTAAACATTAATTTAATGAAACATCCATCAGATTTTACTGCGTCTTAATGATAGAGTGGTGACGAGTCTGTTAAGTTACACATTCTGCATTTTTGCAGGATTTTTTTTCTAACTTCAAATAGGCTAAACTTTATTAATATAGTAGCTCTTTTCTAGTCTTGTTGACAAACTCACTTAAAGTCTTCATTTAGTGCTTATAATTCTAAACTGCTGCACAGTGTTTTTCCCTCATACCACTGTTTTTGTGTGACAGCAGTGCTACTTTCTGTCTGTATTATGTGTTTTGCCTTTTCATATTTTTCCCATCATAAAATAAGCCGCTCAGTTGTCAATACGCTTATCCATATTTTTGTGATGCTGGCAATGCTATCCCTTTCATGTGAACGCACAGGGGAAACACTGTGTTAATTTACCTAGTTGATAGCCGGCTTTGTATGACCGCTTGTCCTGATTGCTGATGCTGGGATAAGCGAATCCAGATAACAGAAAGACGCACTGGGTACATTGAACTTGTTTTGTAGTACAGGACCCTGAAACAGATACAGTAGTTTCAGTGTCCATAACTAAATCAAGCTGGAAAGACTGGTGCAGCAATGATCGGGAGCAGTGGAGGTCATCGAACAGGCTACGCGGCTGAGAGACTCTGTGGTTTCTAACTTTATCTCTGAGTGATCATTTTATTTTTGAATACAGCTGAATTCTGAGCTCAGTTGCTGCTTTTTGTCAGACTGCATCAGAAAATGTTGTGGTTACAAAATCCAGATTTTCTTATTTTACATAGTTTGCAAATTACAGCCAGTGAACATATACATCCAGTGTCATGAAAAAATATGAAAAACAAATCTGTATGTGTACACAGACAAGCGATGTCATGTACAGTATTTTCCTAACTGCACAACTTTGTAACTAAATCTAGCTTTAATGCCTGAATCTCATTAAGTCTTGTTTTTTGTGATAATAAGATAGTTGAGTCGAACCCGGGTCTTTTGTGTGAGCGGCAAAAAGATTTGCTTCACCGCCAACCTTTAAATGCAGATTTTTTTCTTATCTTTTAAAAGTAGAAATAATTAATTACATATATATAAACGCTGATTAGTACATATCACATAAAATAAATGCAAAA
>VVHJ01040902.1:3486-16141 GCA_015107715.1 Tylochromis polylepis | reverse complement strand
AGTACAAGGATGTCCTGGACGAAAACCTTCTCCAGAGTGCTCAGGACCTCAGACTGGGCCGAAGGTTTACCTTCCAACTAGACAATGACCCTAAGCACAGGGCTAAAATAACAAAGGAGCAGCTTCACAACAACTCTGTGACTGTTCTTGAATGGCCCACCCAGAGCCCTGACTTAAACCCAACTGAGCATCTCTGGAGAGATCTGAAAATGGCTGTCCACCAATGTTTACCATCCAACCTGACAGAACTGGAGAGGATCTGCAAGGAGGAATGGCAGAGGATCCCCAAATCTAGGTGTGAATAACTTGTTGCATCTTTCCCAAAAACACTCATGGCTGTATCAGCTCAAAAGGGTGCTTCTACTAAATACTGAGCAAAGGGTCTGAATACTTAGGACCATGTGATATTTCAGTTTTTCTTTTTTAATAAATCTGCAAAAATGTCTACAGTTCTGTGCTTTTCTGTCAATATGAGGTGCTGTGTGTACATTAATGGGAGAAAAAAAATGGACTTAAATGATTTTTGCAAATGGCTGCAATATGACAAAGAGTGAAAAATTTAAGGGGGTCTGAATACTTTCCGTACCCACTGTATGTCAGCAGCTGCTGTGTGATGCTATCATGTCAACATAGATCAGAACCTCTGAGGAACGTTTCCAGCACCTTGTTGAATCTGCACCGTGAAGAATTAAGGCAGCTCTGAAGGGGTCCAACCTGCTACTGCCAAGGTGTACCTAATAAAGTGGTCAGTGAGTGCAACAGCTTTTGAAAGATGCTTAATTAATTAAGTCTTTATCGTGCTCAGATACAGTATATATCTGTGCTGTGTTCAAGTTCACTTCTGACATTTGGTGAATGATTGGTGGATTTTGCAAGCAGCATAAAAAGTGCATTCATGCCTGCAGGGAACTCATTTTAGAGTAACTCAAGAAAAAAAAATAAAATCAAAAAGGAAGAGACTGACTTATGTGACTGAATAGGCACAGAAAGGAAATATTTAGTCATGATAAGTGTCCATATGCTGCAGCGAACAGCAGGCGAGGTCCTTATTTGTCATTCATAACTCAGACGTGACAACCACACGGAAAGTTTCCAACTCACATTTTTACGGCTAACTTCTCAATCTGTCATTTTAGGTGCCAGCAGTGAGGTTTCAGAGCTGCTTTTTTAACCACAATCCCCCATTTAAGCCTTTAACGGTGCATAAAAACATGTACACACACACACACACACACACACACGCACACTGAGGCGACCATGACGCCCTCTCAGGAAAATCAGTCCAAGTTGTGCGCTGTTGAAACGACCGTTGGTGGACAGTTGTCACAGCTTCAGTGAGGTGTTTAACAGCTCAGACGTGGTTTTAATATTAATGTTATAGATTCAGTTGCAATAAAACGTATTTATGACGCATGACGGTTGGCCGTGTTTCCGGGCTGAAGCATCCTTTCTCTTTTCAACACGCTGCAGGGCCTCTCCCAAAATACTATTCAGCCGTCATTTTACCTCTCTACGTATCTTTATCAACACTGTGTTATAGTCATATATTCTTTTCATTTTGTGATCCAGACGTATGAATGACTATCTGAGACGTTCTCGTTGATGCATTTTGTCTGTTTTCAGTGTCTTCCTGTGGCCCGGTGACTGAGCGTGCTCATGCTGTAGCGAAGTCATCATTTATCCTTCACGTTTAAAAACAAATTTGTAGGACTACATTTTTTTAATCTGCACAAAATCTTCTAAATTAGAAACATGCTGTCTCAGACTGAAAACTAGTCCATCCATTTGTTACTTCTACACTTGATTATTGTACTTCCTTATCAGGCTGTCCCAAATAAAAAGAAAAGAATCACACAGTTTTATTTCTGCTCATTATTTAAATTACATGAAATGTTTCAGGTCATAAAGAGAACACTGAGTGTAATCGTAACGATGATTTTATACCTCAGAGGAAACAGGAAAAGTGGCACCTGTGGAGGAAGTGACAGCAAACAAACCCAAAGCGACACATTTCTGATGAAAGGGGGTTACAGCAAAACCTTTCAAAATAAAATGCACGAGAGACGAACAAAGACCTGTAAAAATCACGGTTTATTCACATATCATAGTTTGATTAATAATTCATTCCATTAGTAATGCATGTAAACATTATTACATTAATAAAAAAATCCCCTGTATATAGGAGTTAGAGCCATTGCTGATAGGTAGATGTTGTCCCTGGTCAAGCTTTTCAGTTACAGCACGCTAATACAAACCAGGAGCGTCTAATAAACAGCTGCTGAGCAGAAACATGTGCGCTTTAAGGTGCTTATCGTAAAAACTCTGTTTAAAACGACTGGAAACTTTCCAAAGTTAACTGAAGCTATTAGCAGAATTCTGACAACACAGTATTTTATTCTTTTATCTTATTCTGTTCCATTGTTTTTCTTAATTTTTGCTGCTGTAACTTTGCACTGTCCACTTTCTGCTGTGACACAACAAATTTCCCACACATCTTATCTTATCTTATCTTAATGAAGTAACCACTGTGTCTTTATGACCACTGTCAGCATAGTGTCTCAAACAGATGTTATCTCAAGGTAAAAACATGGCTGTCCTGGCTGACTTTAACATCTTATTCTTTTATTTCTGGTGTTTTATTGTGAAATGTTTGACATAAATCAGTTTTACTCACTTATGTGCTGTAATATCAGTTTGTATCAAAGAATAGAGTGGTGAGTCAGTTTAACCTTTATTTAAAGGCAGCTCTCTAACAATGGCGGCTTGGCAAAGGGAAAAACTTGAGGGAGAGGGTGGAGCTAAAAGTTTTCGACACACACCCCCTAGTAAAACACTGCCCCCCGGTGGTGAACGTTTCAGTTAAATTTTGCAGCTTTTTTTGTTTGTTTGTTTTCGTAGTTCATTCCCTCGATAGTAACAGTTACCACTTTGATAACAATGGTTAGCATGATGTGCTTCTAAAGGTCGAGTGATGATGAGGAAATGTATAAATCTTTGTTGCAGTTTTTCGCTGATAAACTTTTACTAAATGTGGCTGATTATTTCTGGACAGACTGGATCTCCACAGCTGCACCTCCAGCCAGATGCTGATAAAGTCATCTGCACATCAGCATGGCACTCAACAGACCTATGAGGATGGTGACGGGCACCAGGAGGAGAGCCACATACAAGAACCACGGCTCTGGGTACACCCCTGAAATCAAAACACACAAAACCCCTGACGTGAAGTTTAATCCCAATATCAATAACACACGAGGACAGTGTTGGAGTCCTTTTTCCTGCAAGAGCAAATTTCAGATTCCAACAAAAAGAAACTTAAATGACAAACTCACCATGAAGAGCTGATGAACATGTTGTGGACACATTTTTTTCAGCTTCTCCAACTTCTGAAACCAATAAGGAAAAAAAACCTTCTTCTTTAAAGGTACATATTACACATTAAAATGGTTTAAACCTCTCAAAATTAACGAAAGCATAAAGACATCAACATAGGGAGAAAAAAAAAACCTTTTGGGGACTTCATGTCTAAAACATCTGTACTGTGTTCAAGAGACAGCGCCTGAAGTTGTTATAGAGCCAGGCTGTACTTTGTGTAATATCAATGTTTTACCACAAGATGATGCAGTTAGTCAATCAGGCTAGTCATTAAGGTTAGCATACTAAAACGTACCTGTAGTTACTTCCTTCCTAGTATTTAGACCCTTTACTTAAGTAACCAATGAAGAGGCTGAGCAAAGGGGGTAAAAAAAATTTTTTAAAAGCCAGAGGTTGTGAGATTAAAGTTGCTAAATTTACCATTGTTACAACCCGGCTCAAAAGTCGCAACATGAATATGGAGACTAACACCAGAATTTCACAGAGAAGAGGTTTTATTTTAAATTATATAATAAGTTAATAGCTGGTACCACTAAGACAAAGACTGGTGTGCCTCCCCAAAAGCCTGCCTCAGGTATGCCTTCACCTCGCCAGGTGTGGTCAGTTAGCAACAGCTGAACACTCTTGCACTGCCACTGCAAAGAGATTAGGGGCTGCAGCAGGGTGTAACAACCATAACGAAAAAATTAATTTCTGAAAAATCTTTTGTAAATCTACAAAAAATAAATGTCCAGTTTATGAAAAAAAAACTTGTGACTATATGAGAAAAAAAAGTCAAATTTATAAGAAAAGCTGCACAGAAATAAAATAAAAAAAGAAATAATTTCTGAGAGAAAAATTATCTTATTTTTTTTTAAAGTCAAGGACTGCTTCACTCTGCAAGGTTTGAACTCCTGGGATCAATAAGCCATACGAAATGTTACCAGATGACCAAAAGTAAATTCTTATTCAGCGCTTTTCTACTCTCCCAATCACTCGAAGCACTTTCTATCACACTCATGCGTAAGCGCTCTCTGTCTACCAGTCACACACATTCATACTCCGATGGATGCATCAGAGAGCAACCTGGGGTTAGTATCTTGCTCAGGGATATTTGGCATGCAGACTGGAGCAGGCAGGAATCGAACCACCAACCTTCCAATCAGCAGATGACCCGCTGTACCGTCTGAAAAAGCATGTCTCTTCAATCACATCATTAAGGAATTATTAGCTCATGTTCATTCAATTAAGTCATCCTCCAGCCTATATTTAACTACAGCAATATGACACCATATATTAAGAAACTCAATTTAAATTCTGCGAAATAAGAAACAAGAAAAACTTCAATAAACTGTATAAAGTCCAGAATTCAGACACGCAGCTGCCGTGCCCCTCAAAAAACCAGAAACCATTTTAGCTCATCTTTTAAAGAAGTGGAAGAGAACAGAGTCGTGTGTGTGCAAAGAAAATCACACACAGAAATTCAGGATTTTTCCTATTTCCTGTCACTTGTTAAAAACATTCTGTGAAGCTTAATTTTTACTGTTCAGAATCTGCAGTGTCACCGATTCCTATCAGGAGGAAGACGATTACCAGGCAGGTCGCTGTGGAAGACGCTCTTTGTAATCACGTCATCCTTCAGGTGCAGCTGGCACTCATATTTCCCACGCGACCGCAGAGGTACGGTCTCAGAGAGAGTGACGTACGGCAGAGCAGCGCCGGCGTCTCCTGGAGCTGCGGTAGCATTTTGGAGTCGACGGCCACTGTGAAAAACGTGCAAAGAAAATCCAGCGTCCCGCGTCACGTTGACCTCGCAGCTGAGCAGGCAGGAGACATGCTTGGTGACGTTGAAGACCACGGTGCCTGAAATAAGAGCACACACATGTAAAGCACCGTCATAGACACACATATTTTTATAAGATTCTTTCAGAACTTCAGGGTTTAATCACTGGAACTTTGGAACAATAAGCAATTAACGTAAATAATAAATTAAATCACTAATTAAAAGTTATTTTTCTCTTTCAAAAAGAGAAAAATGATTGGAGGCTTTCAAACAGTATATTTCAGCTCATGATGTCAGTTCTAGTTTAATTCCTCTTTCATTGGAATCTTTTTACGCATGTGGCCTTCCCCTCGTTGTTTTTCTTCTTCTTCTTCTTTTTTTTTTTTAGAAATTCACCTCCATATGCTAAAGAACTCAAGTGCCTATTGTAATCTTACAAATCTTAATGTAACAATCAATCATCAGTTATCATTAATTTTGCCCACATTTTCTTACCATCCAGGTGCAGAGGACACGAAGCTTAAAAAATGACCTTGCACACTTTTTATTGGCTCTCGTGCAGCTGCTTCTGTCATTAGACGGGTAACTGTAACTGTAACTGTGTAACTCAGAGATCTTAGACTCACCTTTAATGCAGAGCAGAGCTTTTCCTTTTTGAATGATTTCAATTAAAATGGCACAAAAAAGTAATGCATTTATTTTTTAAAAAAACCTAAATATTTCATAAATTCTGAGAAAGAAAAATCTACGTCGTTTTTCTGAACAAACATAATGAAAGAGCCTCTAAATCAGGGCTGTCAAACTGACTTTACATCACGTGCCGCATACATCCCACTTTGAGCTGAAGTGGACTGAACCAGTGAAACTCCCCTTTCTCTCGTTGCAAATGAGGTTAACGAAAAAAGTACAATTTCAACAGGACGTCACAGTTTTTCTACGTGATGCTCCAATAAATGAAAGAATTTTGTCTGCATGAAAAGATTTTAAACTTCTGCAATGGTCCAAAATTTATGCCCTCCTTCACGTTTTTCAAAGCCGTCCAGTGGGCCAGATTATAGTTTTTGCTGGGCTGATTCCGGCCCACGGGCCTTATGTTTGACACCCCTGCTTCAAATAATTTTTAAGAAACCCTGAGAGATATTGGCATCTTATGCTTCAGGTACAGCCTATTTGTCTGCTGGATATAGTCTCCAGGATCAGTTGAAACATTTTGGCAAAAATACAGTAATAATATTGTAAATGAGGAAACGATCTGGTAATGAAGTACATTAATATATAATAATAATAATAATGCTGTAAACACTTCTACCTCCTGGCATCATACACCCAGGAAGTCCCAGCAACCATTTTACAGCTTATCCGTCTCTATGTCAGTCTCTTTAATTAATAATTTCTAATTCTATGTTGCGTAGTGATTTTTTTTTCAAGTCAGCCACATTTGTGAGGGGATTTCTGTTTTGTGGCAGGAAATATTTTGCAGCTTTTCTGCAGACAGCTCTGCAGGTCTGCAGAGGAAACGGTTCACGTGCACGTGCCACAGAGGGCTTTTCTGTCCTGACACAGTCTAATCTGATCTAACCCCTGACCTTTAACCTTAAACCTCCTCTCTGCAGAAGAAGAGTCAGTAGATGTGAAGTGTGATTACTTTTGGTCGCCCCTCTGAAGCAATAAACAAAAAAACAACAAATCTTCTGCCTTGTATTTACCATAAACCACAAGGGAAGTTGTGTTCCCTTTCTGCCTAAAATTTCCATCCCTCTCTGTATGAAGAGAGAGCTTGCATCGGTACTTCCCACTGTCAGCCCACTGCACACTTTTCAGAATCATTGACTTGTTTGTCGAGGTCCGGTTATTGTCCAGAAGGTTTACACGGTTATCGTTCGGGGTCTGTGAGGGGATCAACCGAATGAAATCACCATCCATCTCATTTAATTTCCACCAGTAGAGGATGGGTTGGGACATCAGCTTCTCATCTTGCAACTGGAGCTCACAGGGCATGATGATATCCTGACCCAGAGCTGCAGAGAGCACAGGAGGCTGGTGAACAGTGACCAATGAGAGAGCACCTGAAAGACAGCCAGTAAACATGAACTGTCAAAAACAACTATAACAATACAAAACTTTATTTATATAGCACCTTTAAAAACAGAGTTTACAGCATGCTTTAAAAAACAGGAAGTTGTGATGTCATGTCCAAGGGCAGTGTGACACAGAAATGCCCGTCTTCCTCTTTAAACCTGTGAGTGGTTGTGAATGCACTGACAGCAGCATGGATACAAAAATTAAAGATCGCGCTGTTTTATTATTTGAGGCTCTGGTTATTACTGGGGTATTTTACCAATCAATGTGCAGCTTCATAGGAAGAACCACTTCTATTTTGTGGTCATGGGAAAGCTGCAGTACAGCCTTCTACACAAATTTCAGACCACTAGAAAAATACCTCAGTGTCTGATAAACTTACAGACTTTACAGTAAGTATGTGACTCATGAGGGAATGTTTTAAAACTCTTTCTCTTCAGTTACTGGATGCAAAATTAAGTTATAATAAGGAAGGGTCAGCTTTAAATGGACTCAGGGGCAAAACTTACAGTGCAGGGTTTTTCCAAATTTTAATGACTGAGTTTCTGTTTAATGAGCCACTCGAGGGCCACCGTTGATCGAGGGACCCAAATGCTCAAGGAGAAGCAGCTGGCCATTTATTGATGCTGATGCAGAAGACAAAACACTAGCAAAGTCCAAAAGATCAAATCCAAGCAGGCATGAGGAGCACAACTGAGGAGCATGACAGACATGTTGACCATGCAGGAAAGTCTGGAAGAGGGGTTAGACACAGGAGAGAGAGACAGGTGAAACTAATCAAGAAAATCAGATACACAAGAAGCAAAACTAATGCAAAGCATGAAAACATAAACACATTTCAAAGTAAAACAGAAAATAAAGAGAAGTTATATCGACAGGAATACTAACACGTCAGAGACAATGGAAACACAAACACAGAGGAAACGACTATTACTATTAAGCAAGACATGAAAGATACCAGAAAAACAGAGAAATAAAAAACAGGAATCCAAAACAGAAACAGAAAATCCTAGAACCAAATTCAGGTATACAACAATTATGGTTTGGTTTAAAACACACCCTCTTAGTGGAACTTTCAGTTACATCCAGTTTCTTTTATGTAGCTCCAAATCACAACAACAGTTGTCTGTGAAGGTTCTCAGTCATCCAGGTCATGGTAGTCTAAGGAGCTTGGAAAGAAAAGCAGCTGGACTTCTTTAAGTTTCTTGAAGACGTTTCACCTCTGATCCGAGAAGCTTCCTTAGGTCCAGACGCTTTTCTTTCCAAGCTCCTTACACAACAACAGTTGCCTCAAGGTGTTTTATATTGTAAGCTATTAGAACAAAATATCAACAAAACAATACTAGAAAGAAACCACAACAATCACACAACCCCCTGTGAACAAGCACTTGGTGAA
Source organism: Tylochromis polylepis (assembly GCA_015107715.1). Classification (NCBI taxonomy): domain Eukaryota; kingdom Metazoa; phylum Chordata; class Actinopteri; order Cichliformes; family Cichlidae; genus Tylochromis; species Tylochromis polylepis. The sequence goes on along the minus strand of VVHJ01040902.1, from coordinate 7,529 downwards.
ACTGGCAAGGACAAACTCCCTTTCACCAGGAAGAAACCTCTGGTAGAACCAGGCTCAGGGATGGGCGGCCATGTGTTGCGACTGGTTGGGAGTGAGAGTAGAGATACAGGACAAAAGACGAACTTGATACCTGCTAATTATTAACTACAGTAGTACAAACACACGACAGACAGACTCATTCCAAAACCCAAAGCACATGTGCCAAATTACACTATGGCTGGCCTGTCCAGAGGAGGCTGTAAATATAAACATTTAGTCTGTAATGATGGTGAGAACAAGAGTTGAAATTGCAGAAACTTTTTCCTGTAGATGAATGAAGGTAAAGTAGCAAACAGAACAGTCGTGAGGGTCACCATCGGCCTGCTGGTCACGCTTCAAGAACTTAAGAGCTTTAGTGAAGAGCTGATAAACAAGAAGTGATACAGAGAAATTTTCTTTAAAAATCCCTGAAAGAAGAGCTTTGGGAAGACATTATTTTTAGTGGATCTGCATCGTTACCGGTATGCCGGCTTCTACTTTCACTTCCCCCCAAAATATGTACAGTACAGGCCAACATTTCCCAACAGCCTGATGGCTGTATTTTTAACATTCCAAATTTCTCATCAAAAACTCCAACGCAAAAACTGCTGAAAGAGACAAAAACAACCAATCAGTTGCATAAACATAAACAACAAGTTACCTTACATATTCTAACTGAAGAGACCATGACACTGGTACAGTGGGATTCTTTCCTTTATGTGTATGTGCATGAATGAGGTTTAATGAACAATTTTAAGTTTGGGACCTGCATAAAAAGCAGTTTACATCGATTTGGTACAACAACTCCTGTTGCCAAATGTTTCAGTTAGAAACATTAGCTTTTATCCTTACGTTTTACAGTTATAGGAGTGGTTAACCTCTTAATATGCACCGACTTCTTAGTGTTAGGGCTGGGTTGCAGTTGCCTAACAATCTAAACAAAGCTAATGGTGCACATTTCTCATGGTTCTCAGCCTCCTCCTTTGATAAACACACGAAGCTCCATTTTTATTTCTTAGTATTGCGTATGTTACTTTGCTCTCTATGAGAGACAAATGCTTGGTCTTTCAATGAGTCTTCAGTTGTTAGAATTTAAACTGCGGACTGTCACTCAGGAAGTTCACTGGATTTTTGCGTGTGTGCAATTCCCATCACAGCTGCACAAGTGAAACTTTCTAATCTCATCTGATCTGAGCAAGCTGTGTTTTTCTGGAGAACACCTCTATGCTGATGATACTGTTATTTGCGCACGTGCTCTCTCTGTACTGCAGGCCAAACGTTCGACTGCATTTCACTGCTGGGTTAACGCTCACAAAACAAAAACATTTATACTGTACTCAAAAGCTCATCTACAGGACTGTGCTGACTTAGCAGTTTTACATCTGATGCTAAATCAACTCAAACGGTGTACACATGCAAGTATTTGAGAATATTGATAGATGACAAGCTTTCCTTAATATACACATTGCTAATCCTAATTAAAGTGAAGACTGTTTTTCTTTAGGAATAAATCTTTTTACTTTTTACTCCAAGAAAAACTTGCTACTTTTAACCCTGTGATGGACTGTGGCGGTCTATCTCTTCGTTCAGTGTTAATGCTTCTCTGTCTTTAATTAAAAAGTCCCTGCATTTTTTCTGATTTGGTGGATTGTCGTCACAGACTGCTCACAAGAAGCAGTACTGGTATATTTGTACCTCTGAAACAGTTTCTCAGCTACACTCTCCCAAACAGTTGCTTTTCAGCATTTCTGGCTGTTTTCATATTTTTTAATGTAATGTATGTTGCAGAAGGATCTGAACTGTAGTAAGATTATATCTGTTGTTGAATTTAAAAGCCTCTAGTGTTTTGTCTTTGAGTTTGCTGCTGCCTTTGCCAGCCACCCCTGGTCAGAGAGATTTGCTAGCTAAGAAGTCAAATAGATTCATTCACTACAAGCTTTTTATATGAATAATCAATAAAGTTAGGGGGGAAAATGGGTTAACTTTCAGTTTGGTTGAAAATTATTTGTGCCTCTCACTGCAGAGGGAAAGTTAATTAAAAAAAACAAAAACATATGCCAGACATGACAGGTCCATGATAAGTCCAGATTATTCTCTTTACTCATGATTACTTAAGATGTCTCCATTCAGGACAGACTTTTATTGTGAAAGGTCACATTTCTGACCCGATCAGTGAGGTTTGCCGCTGAAATGATCCTGCAAGCTTCTTAAACAACACAGAAGCAACTGAAATTTCAGATTGCCAGAAACAAAATCAGAAATACGTTCATGAATATTTCAAGAGACAGTTCAGGATCCTCATCGCAAAAATAACACAAAATAATAAAACAACAAAAATAAATGAGACATCTACCTGAGACCACAAAGCAGAGAAGCACCCATGACGTCCGTCCCCATTTTGACAAATTCACGCAACGATGCCGCTCACACGAAGCAGCGTTTGACATGTTTCCTGACTGAAACCACAGGATAAAGATTTCCTCCTGCGAGCGCGCTTAGATTAAATACTCCAGGGTGGGGTGTGTGTGTGTGTGGGGGGGGTCACTTCCTCCCAGCATAACGAAACGTTTATTACATAAAAGAACGTGCAAACGAGTGTATCTGTGTGGGGTGTAAAACAAAGCAAAACGAGTTTTGTAGCACGAGGTTTCTGCCCAACATGTTGATAAAATCATCTCTCACCGAGGTCCAGTGAGTGTCACATTTAGTCTTTCTCAGTCTTTTACACATTTATTCGGTTGTCATGAAAATTTACCAGCTTCAAACTTCACTTTTCCTCTGAGCGTTGTTAGAATGTCTCAACCGTGTTGGCTTAAAGGGTCAGTCTGATGCACAGGACCAGATCTACTGACAGTCTGCACCTGCTGGCTGCACAGTGTCATGTTTGTGACTGACCTTACTGTATAAATTTGTAGTAGTTTCAGTTTTAAAGACTAAAATGTTGGAACATGAGCATTTATGCGAGTCATACAAATGCAGTTTACTCAGGTTTGTGTTGGGAAATTGTACCGTTATCATAAGGAGTGTGTAACTGGCACACGAGCCTGCTACGAGCCTGGTGTCGCAGTGCTGTGACTCCTCAATGAGTCCTGACACCTGAAGGACTCATGTTTCTGGTCCTCATGTTCATCACTGCTCATCACTGGTACTGTGATGAAACAGGGAGGGAGGGAGGAGGACAATCCCATTAAAGGGTGCACACAAGGATGCGTCCTGTATCAGCTGTCACAGCCAGTCGAGTTATTTTTCACTGTGAGCTGATGGGTTTTCAGTGTTTCCTGTTTTTGACACATTTCTATTCAACGATCTGCACAAACAAAAAGGTCCCCGGCATGTTGTTACTCAGCAGTGCACACACAAAGAGAGACCTTTTATTCTACTTCTCTATTAATTTTCTTTTGTCGTATTATTATGTTTCAGATTCTCTGAGATATTCTCAGAAATGTTCCCACACTGTTAAATGATTTACAGACGTTTCATTGTTTCCGTCATGAAGGAGTCCTTCTGTATCAGAGGGAAGATGGAGGAGCTGCTGGAGGAGCAAACACTCTCTGGAACAGTTGGAGTTTTCCTCGATGGCTGATTCTGGTGTGCTGTATGATCAGCTCTTCACTCTCAGCGCTGAACATGCAGAGAACTGCAGCCACACATTTAAGGCAGCCCAGAAGGTTGTTGTTGGACTTGGAGAGACATGCTGATCTTGGATGATACGTACAGCACCCACTGCACCCGCTGCAGCCACAAAGCACCAGCGTTGTGGAGGACCCCACGCACCCCTCACACACACGCTTCACCCTGCTGCCTTCTGGCAAGAAGTACCGCAGCATCCGGGCCCTCACTGCCAGACTGCCAAACAGTTTCTTCCCCCAAGCTGTCAGACTCCTGAACACAGAGTGACTGGACTGACACACACACACACACACGCGCGCGCACACACACACACACACACACACACACACACACACACACGCACACACACACACCTTCATACATGTCACTACCAAGCACTTATCTGCACAGTCTCA
>VVHJ01040897.1:0-14357 GCA_015107715.1 Tylochromis polylepis | reverse complement strand
AGATGATGTTCTGCAAGTTTGGAATCATGTATGATTTTTGTTCCACTTCTCAAGTGACCACCACTTTGTATTGGTCTTTCACATGGAATTCCAATAAAATTGATTCATGTTTGTGGCTGTAATGTGACAAAATGTTGAAAAGTTCTAGGGGGCCGAATACTTTTGCAAGCCACTGTATGTCCACTGTGAACAACCATCTTTGAACAGAGGCGGTGGCTTATGACAACAACTGTCTGTGATCTATAAATCCAGTTTTGAGATCCCTTCCCAGACACCTCAATGCCCACTCACATCCTGGGCCATTTGACCTCAGGAAATCACATGATAGGGTGGGGCTAGATTTCACAATGGGTTCAGACGAAACCTTGGCTGATTGTGACCCACACCCGTTTTTACACCTGGGCTCGTGTGATTAAGTAGAGGATCCACAGGGGGTCCATTATTCCTATAGGGCTTAAATCTGGGACTCTCCACCAGTTGCTCTTAGAACTGAAGAAGCTTCTCGGTTGAGAGGTGAAATGTCTTCAAGAAACTTAAAAAAGTCCAGATGCTTTTCTTTCCAATCTGAGCAAAGGTGCTACAACCAAGCTCATATGTGCAATAGGGGTCTAGTAGAGCGCATGTTTGGTGTTTGGAAGAGTTGTTTTCAGTGCCTTCGGAATACACATTGATTCACGCCAAAAAGATGCTGTACAGCTGTTCTTCAAAACTACATGAAACACCATGGATGCCCAGACCCTCCAATACTAGAAGATGACAATCCAGATGTGCCTTCAATTCCAAAAAACCACAGACAAGGACTTGCACATGTCATGGTCAAATTACTGCATTCTAAAGTGTATTTGTGTCTGGTATATTAAAGAGTCATACAATATGATGTAATGAACATTTTTTTATTCATTGCTGGTATAATGAGACTGTTGCAGCTTGCTCTCCTTGATCTTCATTTCTAGTTCTTCTTGGAGTATTTTCATTTTCATTTCATGCTCCTCCTTTAAATACTTCAACTTGTGTTCATGAAATTCAATAGCCAGCTTTTCGTGGATTGTGAGTCTTCTGTTCCTGTGAGCAGTGCTGGCACACATCACCTTGCAACTCTGCAGTTCTGTCCATTTGACTTCCTCCTACACATAAGAACAGGTCATATGATCAAATAAACACATTAAACGAGACAGCTGTTGATTACAAACAATCTGAAATGAGAGAATGGCTAAATCAATGCATTAATATACTCAATTCAGGTGTGCGTTATCCCTCATGAACTGTCTAGATAGTCATCATCTAATATGTTCTCCAAAGGTTGTTGGTTCTCCATTACTCCTGTCAGCAATTCATCCAACTGCTCAGTGTCCTTATTTGCAGGTCCTCCCCCAGTCTTAAACCTCTCTCTTGGGGCTTCTGTAACAGTCTTTTTTAATTTATTTTTATATTCTTCCACAAAACCTGTATAACATAAAACATGAAATCAGAACCCAATTAACATCACATAACAGTAATAGAAGTAGAGCCGCTAACAAGGTTGCATAAAGTTAACAAGTTGGTGAATTATCCTTGTAAAAGTTTGTTCATTTGCATTGAACTCAATACAGCTGGACTGCCATGAAAAAGAAAGTGATTCATCTCTGATAATATTTAATGTTATGATCAGTCTGTCATAATGTGAAAATCAGCTGGAGATGTACTGATTACAACTCCTTTTCCAAAAAAGCTGGGACACAGTAAAATTGCAGATAAAACCAAATGCGATTCACAGTGAACAACACATCATGAAGCTTTAATCAGAAGCAAAACTGACACTGTACAATGTAATCCCGTCTGATTTCAGAATCCCTTTTCTATTTGGAGCAACCACGTTCAAGACCTCATCCAATCCCATAGCTAAAATTTGTTCAGATTACTTCTGACTACCTTAGACTTTATTAAACTCTAAAGAAAGTTTTTGTGGCAACAAGAACAAGAACATTTTCAAATAGGTATGCACAGGTAACCACAGCTGTGATTAATGGCAAGCATTCTGTATGGCTGCACTTGTGCATGACTCATATTTAATTTACATAAGACCACACTCCAAATAAAGTAAAGATGGTAACCCATTTCCATGTAGAATTCTTTAGTGGCATATGTGTTGCTGAAAATTTTGAAAACAAGGCCCTGATGAACAAAGCAGAGCTAAATAAATAAATCAAACAGCTTTATGTGGCACAGTTTTGTGGTGGACTACCAAAATAAATGAATAATAAATAATAAATCCCTGATAGCTGGACCGAAGAATGTTCAAAGACCTCCACAAGGAGGCCGAACCACTACAAAATAACAGGTTTAATTCTAAGTGCTTTTTTTGCCTGGTGATCATTTTACACCTGTGTACCCAAATTAATTCATTTAGCTCCCAGATGATATTACTGGTTTATCCTCGTCCTCAACAAATGCAGTAACTCGTTGCTTTATTTTTAGCAACCTCTGAAAAGGATTAGATAAAAAATGTGGTTTTAGAGTGATTTGGGTGTCTATGTGCAAGCATGGGGAGGTGTTCACAAGATTGTTCATAAATTTTGTATTAATCCTGATTCTTTTGGATAACAGCTGCTTGATATTTGTCTTGTTTTTCATTACTTGTCTTTGGGAACTTAAGCCTGGCTGTGTCATAGTATTTTGCATGTAGCTCTTGGCAGCTATTTCCAGCTGGCTACACATAATTCAGCTAATTTGAACCTCAATCAAGCATGCAAGAACCTAAACTATATGTTTCACACAGTGCCATGACTGAAAGGAAACCATCACAATAAGGCAAAATCGCCTGCCACACTTCAGCCAGATCAAAACTTTCTGGCTTTGCCATCCATAAGGTTTATTTTCTCCTATCATTCCCAATGAGCACTAATGGACAGTTTTAAAGTGAGATGGCAGCTTGATGTATTGCCTTATAGCTCAGTTACAGCTCTTTTTCCCATAAAAGTGATGCTAATGCCCATAAGTGAAAGCAAATGTGAATTCCAAGAGAATCCAGGGTTTAAGTGTTCCCATGGCCCACAGGAGGGGAAATTTAGCAGAATAAGAATCCTATTTTCTATACTTTCAGCTGTAGCTCGAGATACTCGAGATGGCATCCCCTGCGTTTTATGGTGAGAAATAAATTTGAGGTAGATTCTGTTCTCACGGGTACAGTCTGCCTGTAGACATAAATGACTGTGAAGGAGCTGAGGAAAAACAGTATCATAAACTGAAACGGACCTCACCTGCTTCACATTTATGGGGGTTAAGAATCAAAAGAACCATGGTCATATCAGCATAAGCTGTGAACACAAATGCTGTTGTAAAAATTGAGTTAGTCTGAGGTCATAAGTTGGCGCTAAGTACAGTGCAGAGACAGGGGGATTCAAGTTGGAGTGCATGGGAGGGATGTGCAAAGTAACCTGGCAGCCTTTCTTGGGGGAAGCCCCTATTTTGATCCCTCAGATCCATGTACCGGATCCATGCATCTGGTTAACAGAAGATCTTCTAGGAAATGGTGTACTTAGCTATTTTAATGACAAAAAAATAACCTCTAAGTGGTTCACAAAAGTATGATAAATCATATAGTAGCAAAACTTGCAATCAGCTCAAGTCAGTCATAAGACTTTGAGCTGTTTTCACTGGTGCCAAGCAACAGATGCATAAAAAAAATATTGCTTTAAAGGTTGTATGTATGTGTATGTATGTATGTATGTTCACTTCATATAAATAGCTGCATTCTTCTTTTTTCCTTGATCACAACTTCTTGTACAGTACACTTTAAGTGATGAGGCAGGGAATTTTTAAGGACTGCAAGAAAGCAATTAACTTTTTACATACCTGTAAAAGCCAACATTACTGCATTTTCCATAAATAACTATACCCAGAAGCTGCCTTTCAGTTTCTAAACATGAAAAACATACACAAAATGTTCAAATTACAAGAGTAGCTGCTATCAGAATAAAAGAAATCAGGATGTATTAAAATGCAAATCAAACAGAACTTGAAATCTTGCAAGAGAAAATGTTTGTGTCTAAGGTTTTTATTTTGTTTATTTGTCTCATATTCAATTTGGTTTGTGCTCAACCAGATATCATCTAAGAATAAGGGAACAAACTCTGTTATCTTAAAGTTCACACAGGTTATGCCTACAAAAAACAACACACATCAACTTGCACATCTGTTTCCACAGTACCTTAGTGCTACAATCAACAACATAATAGAAGTATGTTTTATTTTATTTGTCTGTCACCAATATTCATGACAACTGTCTAGGGAAATTTGTTTTCTACTCTAAGTGAAATGTCAATCTATAAGAAAAATCTGAAGGTGACAACAGGTGCCACATGCCACAGAATCTAGAAAAATAAACATTCTTTAAATGCCCTTGTCACTTACATGAGGTCTTAGTTGTGTCTGGGCATAGCAGTAGTGTTTGAAAAATTGTTCTCTTGAGGAACTCTGAAAATGTCCATCTGCATTTTTTTCATACAGTATTTTCTGGAGTCAAGTTAAAACTACCTGGAATTAGATTGTCTGACAGCACAATCCTGAAACAGGAAGCATCAATCCCTGAGTAAATATAACTTAAGTCATTCACAAATGTGTTATGTAATGTGCTATTCTTCTACCTTCCTTCTCGACTTTGTGTTCTTTGATTTTTTTTCCCATCTTTTTTTACCGAGATGGTTGGTGAACAAGTTATTATACATCTCATCCTCTTCCTGCTGCTCCCTCACGTCTTTGTGCCAGGGTCCCCACACCCCACCGTTGTACTGAGGATTAGAACGCAGATCTTTAGTTGGGTAGCATACCGGCACAGCAGTCTTGTTGTACTGTGCTAGCCGCATTAGCATCTTCTTCACTATATGCGGGTAGCGCTGAGACAAGTCCACTCTTTCATAGGGGTCAGCTGTAATGTTGAACAGCCAGATGGACTTACCTCGGTCCCAGCGGACACGTTCATTATGCAAGCGAGTGGTTAGCCGCTGATTCAAAAAGGTTTGTGGGGGCACCCAGTCACTGTAGCCAGGCACACCTGTTAGTAGCTTCCAGTGGCCAACCCGGAGTGCAGCCTGAATAGCGGTGTTCCATAGGCCATACCCAGCCTTCCACGATCCATTCTTGGCTTTGACGTAAATTGGGTCAATATTATGGAGAATGTCATGACGAGGTGATGGGCGGCCTTCGCTAATAGTTTCCCAGACATCATACCCATCCAGATTCAGATCTTCATCTAAAGTTCCCTCACCTAGGGTTACCAGTGTAGGGAACCAGTCAGTAATGTGGATCAAAGATCGACATTTTGTTCCTTTGTTCATTAACAAGGGACTGTGAACAAAGCCCACTGCCCTAATCCCCCCTTCCCAGTATGTGGCCTTACTGCCCCTCAAGGGCCAGTTACTTCCACCTGCTAAAGGCTGGCCCCCATTGTCAGAAGAGTACACTATAACCGTGTTGTCATAATAACCATAGTGTTTTAGTGCTAATGTGAGGTTATGAATGGCTTCATCCAGGCAGGAAACCATGGCAGCATATTTACGACGGTATGGGTTTGGAATGCCCTTGTAGCGCTCGAGGTAGCGAGCAGGAACTTGCAGTGGGGAATGAACCGCCTGGTAAGCCAAGTACAGAAACAAAGGCTGCTTATGAGGGTTGTGATTTGCTAAAATACTGACAGCCTTTTGTGTAAACATCATAGTAGAGTACAATCCACGGTCCTGTTCCCAAGCTGCTTCTTCCCCTTCATACAGATCATAGCCACACATACCAGGCCCTTCACATTTGTAGTGACTGTAGTAGTCCCCACTTCCTAGCAGGGAGCCAAAGAACGTGTCAAAGCCACGCTGGGTAGGAAGGCAGCCACGTTTGTAGAAGCCCAGGTGCCACTTCCCCACCATGTGGGTGGAGTAACCTGCTTTCTTTAGCTCCTGGGGCAGAGTGACATTTTCCAGGGGTAGGCAGTTGGGCTGAGTAGCTCGGATGACAGAATGCTGAAGGCCTGTGTGGATCTGATACCTAAAGAAAAAAATGAAAAAAGAGATAAACTGTCATATATTAACCACAGTAGCCTTACACACCCCAACAGGTCAACTTGTCACAGAGAGGATATCTGTACTGAAAATTTTACACCAGTATGTTATTATCCAAAGCAGAAGAGGGCTTATAGGCCTGCAAGGGCAGGGTAATGTTGAGAAGTCCAATGAAAATAGGTGGATGGGTAATGGGAGGCAAAAAAAAAACAGACTAAAGACCAGAAATGCAAACTATGATTTTTAGCAAAGGGTACCCTGGCAGCCAACTTGGCAGCAGATCACACTGTACTTCATCTGATAGATGAAGAACAGATACTACACTGTGCATTGAGGACTTTTGATATGAAGTGCAAATATAAACTCCTAGTTTTGGTGTGCAAGGGAATTCATTTTTTTAAATAGGTGATTTATTTGACTTTTAATGCTACTTTGCAAAAACTTATTACATTGGATCTGCAGGAGTTTTATAGAATCGTTTATGAGTTCTGACTCAAAACACAGATTTTCCATGCACAGGACTTCCAAGAGTGTCCCAGTCATATGCCACCTCACAATCAGTTACTCAACAATTGAAAACATCACCACAGAGGAGGCTTTACATAAATTTCCAAAGTAACATAAACACTTTATTGATACACTTAAAAAATAAGTGAAAACACAAAGTGTTATTGTAATATGTCCTATAAATTATTATATCTGAATTACCTTAGTATGCTACACTCCACCTTAAATGAAAGCAGTTTGCTTCATAATTGCTTAATAGAGAAGGGTGTTGCTAAGCACACACCCCCCACCCCCCTCAAAAAAATGGTAGGACTATTGGTAGTTATGGAGATTTAATTGATTCTAGCAAAGCTTAAATTCTAAACCTTGCCTAATAATGATGAACCTGTCAGTGTCAGAAAGTTACACTGGCTTTGTTTGTGGCTGAGATGGTAGATTAAAGGACACAAATGCTGCTAGTGCAAGTACTATACTATGTTCCCAGTTAGTGCTTAGGCAAGCAGAAGCCAGAGTTTGTTGTAATAATAATAATTGCTGCTGCTTCATTCCAGTACAGTCCAGTTTAGTTCACTAATGTGTGCTCAGTAGACAATTGCTTAAATAGCGAAGACTGATTATTGCTATGTAGTTTCAGTAAGTTTGCACTTACAGTGTGAGCTGTCATGGCAAGCAGACATGATTCTGTATTATTCAAAGTTGTTGCAATTTTTTGCTACAGGGAGAATACCTCAAAGGCATATAATCAAAGAAACATCTCTCTTCTTAAAAGTAGCCACAACAACTGGTATGGCAACAGAGACATAAAAGAGTCACATGGCAGTTAATAAAAATAAATAAAAATCTATGGAAGATTTTCACAACAGCAAAGATAGAAGAAGTAGTATAACATAAAAAAATATTTTATCTATAAAAATCAACATGCTTTTTAGGTATTTTTTTAACAATAACTACCCAAATAAATATCAGTTTCAAGACATACTTCTCTAGAAGGATTTAAGTCTCAAAAAGAGTATAGGTTAAATAACATTTAAGAAATCTTGATTAAAAAACTTGATTAAAAATGATATGTGCTTCTACTTAAAGTCTAAAGACTACAGTTATTGGATATGTGCTGCATCAAACTAAAATGTCATAATCAAAGATGGGCAGTAACACGTTAAAAGTAACATGTTACTGTAATCCGATTACTTTTTTTACGAATAAAGTAAGGGATTACTATTGCAAAAAAAGTAATTAGATTATTGTTACTTTCCCGTAAGCATGCTGCGTTACTGCGTTACTAAAACATGATTTTGTTTGTGAGAGTGTCTAATGACAATGACGTACGAGCGTGCGACGTCCGTGGTAGCACTAGACGTGTGTAGATTAACAATGGATAATATGGCGTGCAGGAGAGAGTATGACCATGCAGCGTTTAAAGCTTGGAAGTACTGACATAACTTTGAGTTTGAGTCCATAAAAAATGACAAAAACATTACCGTCCGCTGTACACTCTGCGTGGGAAGATAACTTCTTTTTACAGCGAAAAATTTAACTTAAAATCTGAGCAAGCACCTAGCAAGCCGGCACGGGAATGTGAAATTCACAGAGAAATCCCCGGATCCCCCCACTGACATGACCGCTGCGGCACTGGGCAAACCTCCGACTGCCCCACTCCTGCTAAACAGGTGAAAATGGATTTAAGAATGACAGAACTTAGTGTCGCTGAATCTTTGACTTTATTTATTTTTTGCTTGCATCTATTTGAAAGAGTGAGTGTAAACACAAAAAAAATTATTTTATATGCTAGAATATGCAGAAAATAGGTGTAAATGTTAAACAAATTTCTTCCAGTCAGAGAATGTTGCATATAATTTAATTTTTGCTTGATGCAATGTGCATAAAGTTAAAAGATTAAAACTAATAAAACAAGTTTTAAAAAGAGACTTTTTCATTTGATTAAATTTTATATGATGGATTATGCAGAGAAAATAGAATTGGACTGAAAGGTCTAATGTTTTATAACGTATTCAGCTTGTGTACCGTGTAAAAGTAATGTAATCATTTAAAAAATAACTAAGTAATAAAGTAACTAATTACTTTTGAAAAGTTGGATCAGACTAATAACTAGGTCAGTATCAGTTCAGATCATGTGGTTGGTCATAATCACTGAGGAAGAGAATATTATTTATTATTATTATGATATTGAGAATCCACACTCCTTTCTGTGAGTATGAACTGTGCAATACAGTTAAACATGATGTTTGTGACTCTTGTGAATAGCGTTTGAAGTTAATCAGCTGCTGGCTGAGTTGGTGCTATGCTTGAGTTAACCACATTTTGAGTTAAAAGTTTAATTGTTCTCATTCTTTTGGGATGAGGCTCAAGTGGATGTCCTGAAGTTGTTTTTGCTCTTTGAATGTATGTTTTGAAGTACATCCAAAATGTTGGACCCATTAAGAATGCTAATCTAATTAAAGTTAAGGATATTGAGTCATAATCTCCTTTCTCTAAGTTCTACCGCAGTCACTTAAAGGCAGTGAACTATGGAATTAGTAGTTGTACATTCAAGAATGTGAGCCAACTTTGTCATTATTTTGACAGTTTCCTGGGAACACCTCAGTTGGGACTTTTGGAAGCTGATGAGCTGAGTTTAATTTCTGTATAACTCTCTCTGTCTGCTTTGACTGAAAGCCAGGCATCAGAAGACAAGTACACAGCCAGTTCCCTCTTTACCATCTTTACTTTACATTTACTTTTGTGACCCTCCCTCACTCCCTTCTAAGGTTAGCAGTGTGCAGTTAAACTGTCACAAGAGAGAAAGAGTGAAAATACATCTGGTTTAGCTTTACAATACTGTCATCCAGGGGAAGCATTTTTTCTTTCTTTTTGTATGTGTTATGATTTCAATCTTTTGTGGTTGCTCTGGTTTTTTGCATGTTTCCGTGGTGAAGTTCTTTCTAAATATAGTAGTTTTTACTTCTGTGGATGCCGTACTCTTTAAATTACTTACACCTGTGTGAGGTCATGCCTTTTAATGACACTGTTGTGAGCCAATCAGGATAAGACTCCCAACTCTAGTCTAAACTATGGTAATGGTAAATGTAAATGACTGCTTCTTATACAGTGCTTTTTGAGCACTCAAAGTGCTTATGGTGTGCAATGGTGGATTAAAATTTAGAAATATTTCCTGTCCATCCTGTGATGGCTAACAGTTCCAAACCATTCATGCCCAGTTAGACATACAGCCAGTGTCACAATTAACCTTAACATGCAACATGCAATTAACCATAACATGTCTTATGGTTCCTCACCATAACATGTGAGGAATTAGAAGTGGATTTGAACCCAAGAGGTGACGGTACAAACCACTGCACCACTCTACTAGTCTAAGTGAATATTTGTAGCAAATTTGAGGACATTTGCAAGGATGCAGGGATTTTTGGAAAATGGGTGGACAAAAAAAATAAACCATACTTCCCTGCAAGCATAAAATAACAGAGCTGATGTATAAAAATGTACTTCTGGCTGGGTATAGCACAACTGGAACACAAACTATTACATGACCTACATGCAAAACCGGTGTGGTTCTAAAGAGAAATGTGTAAAATGATTAACTGACTTTCTATCTAACACCATTTAACTGGCTACACAGCATTACGATTATTATGCAGAACTGCTTTTCAAATTTTTCTGATCTTTTCATTTTATCATTAAACAAAAAGCTGTGCAGACTGCATTGCATATGGGTGTAACCTTTCAGCCATTTAATCATAAGCATGGAGCTTTCACTACATGGTTGAGCACATGTGTGATGAATTGATGAGATTATAGCTGTTATACAGTTTCATGTAGCCAACAGCTGAAGTAGTTACTCTTCAGATGCTAAGTATTTTGCTTATGTGGAGAATACTTGTATGATCATTTCTCACCATCTCTGCTAACTAGTTTCCTCTGGGAAATCCTAACCCACTTCATCACCAGTGTTTCAATGCCAGCTGCAGCAAATGCAGTCTTTACAACATGGAAAATATTTTTGACTATATTTTGACTCATATTCAGAGCTGGTTCCCCTTTTGAAATGTCAAATTTTACAGGATAATAATAAGGCTCAAATCTGAATCTGATGCTTCTAGCCATTGGTGTGGATTTAAAACGAGACCATACCAGACCTTATGGGAGTCATATGGCAATGGGTAGACTTTCTTGTCACTTGGTGGTATAGGCAGGTGAAGCACTGTAACCCAGCTACATTCAGTGCTTAAATTTATTAGATCACCACATAACGTAAGATTTATGCAACTGCTGTCTTAAACAGTCCTGATAAAAAATTTTTATCTGTGACTTTTCAGATTTACGGCTTAGATGCCACATTATAGTTACTTGCATTACTAAACAGAAAAATTAGTGGTTGAGTGTTATACTTGATTGATTTCTTACATCTCAGAGAAGTCCAGTGTACCAGTTCAAATATGGGTGTAAAATGTGAATTCATTTTGTTGCCTAATAAATAACAATATGTTTTTTAGTTTTTGACAGATTTCTAAAATAATTGTGTTTCCTTTTTTATGACAGGTAGTCTAATACAGTAAATTTGTTAAATACTGTAAATTCATAGTGGGGGACAGAGGAGGCATTCTTGGTCTGTCATTAACTCTGCCAAGGAGGTTATGTTTTTGGTTGGGTGTGTATCATTATGTCTGTAAACACAATAGCTTAAAAGGTTTTGAATGAATTCTGATGAAACTTTGTAGGGTGTAGAGTGGGATCATGTTAACAATTTGGCTAAGATGCACCAAGGTCTTCAAGGTCAACTTAATTATTTATTAGCTCAAAATTGATAAAAAGCCTCATGACTATGATTATCATAGGACTATGATATTTAAAAGTGTGGTATGCAGTGTTAACATAGAAAGTATTCTATATAGATTTAAAATATGTCACATTTGACCTCTGCTTCAGGGTCAAAAATTAATCTGAAGTTTCAAAATAATAATAATAATGATAATAGCATTGTCATTATGCTCTTAAATAGCATATTGACAATGCTGTTTAAGTTCTATTAAAGCATGTTTCTTACTGCCATTGTATTGACAACATATAGGAATATAATGAATGATATGTGGGGATTCTAAATATCACCTTACTTTGGATTTCTGGTGTCTTCTTTAAGTTCAAACGAGGTCAAACTTTCCTAATATATAATTTTTTTTTTTTTTAAATTTCACATCTGCTTTTCTTTCAAGTTGTCAAGAGAAATGAGCTTCCAAGATTCAGAAATATACTGTCATATAATATTATAACCTCAAATTGTTCATATCCAGTTATTTACAAATGAGTACCTGAGTTCCATTACCTACTTCTGCATAATCTTTGCGTAATAAAAGTAAACATCTGTTATGCTACCATTATCTGATTTTTATTACACTGGAAACTTCTTAAAGTACATTTAAAAAGAACAAACAAAACAAAATGAATATACACAAAAAACAATACTATAAAAAATAAACACTGAACAGAGAGGTGCATAGACGGAGGTTTGCAACCTGTTTTTTTTGCTAGACACTGTGATGTGAAAGTGATTAGAGTGAGGGGAAATAATAATGGAAATGTGTTTGTGGGTTAGATAACGTCACCAATGAAAAGTCAGTTAAGCCTGGAATGGGAAACTTCAGAAAAAGACAAAAAAAAAGCTTGTTTACTCCATCTACTGAAAAAAAACAACACATGTATTACATAATTAACTCACTGAAAAGCAATAAACCTATAAACCTTGCTCTCAACAGTCTTGTAATACTTTCCACAAGCTAATATGTTAATAGTAATATTAGCATTGTTAAAAACTGACAGTGAATCTAATACTTGGAGCTAATACTCTCAATTATCTTCAATCTCTTTGAATTCTTTCTATTTAAATAAAGATGACTCTTCTCCTTCTGCGTTTTGCATCAATCCCAATAGAACAAAAAAGAAAACTGGATGATACAGCTTAGAAGGTGAAAAGAAAGAACAAGAATGTTCAGCAACAATGTCAAATTTATTTAGACATATACATGTGTGTTAAGACCTGACCCTAAAGAGCCCCAAAGCAGCTCCTGCAGGTTTAATGGTGTTCACATACCAAAAAGTTACAGCCGTGTAATTGGCATGTAATGCTAAGTGCAGCCAGTGCTCTCTCCACAAATCAGTAAAACCAGCTTGAGGTCTTGATGGAAAATGCTACAGAGTGGAGGTAAAGATCTTAAAAGTATGTCTGTGTTGTTTATCTTTGACATACATGAATGTGAATACGATTTGACTAATAATGACTGCAGTAACTACTGCTCTCTTGAGACCAGCAGGGCATGAGCCCAGGATCTAAAACTTTGGGGGCTGGCTCTTTTATCTAGCTTGGACTCAAGCCTCATATAGCCAGAAAAATATTTCCAGCAAAGAGTGGCTCACTTCCATTTCTTATCATGTAAAGAGAGATGTTGTGTTTGCCCAGTAAAATGCAGAGTTGTGCTTTTAAACACAGCCATAATCACGCTCTCTCTCTGGTTTATTTACACAACCACAAATCCACAATGCCAACAAATCATACATGTCATTAAACTTGAATCACAGAGCCCCGACAATCGCTAAGGTCCCACATGACAAGTGAATTGGTGACTCCTCCAACCACTGAGGTTGAGGAGGTTCCTGGGCAGACTAGCTGCCCAAACTGGGAGCTTTTCCTCATGTTTCTGCACAACGTTCTCATCACACATGGCTCAAATAAGCAGCCTCAGCTCAACGATCTGCATTTAATCAAAGTCAGCCTTGAGTAATTCATCTTACTTAGCTCTTCCTTATAGCAGCCTCTTTGTTAATTTCCTCACTATCTCTGCAGTTCTATTGCTTCCTTGGCTTGACTCTTATGTTGTACAGTATATCTTAGATGACTCTTGGAACTAACATTACTGAGTCATTCCATGCACTATCATAGATAACAGTCACATACTGACCAGCGTTAACTTGTGACACTGGCAATGCTTTAATATTGCCTATACGCTGTATTTTTGCTCCAGACCAGCTGATCCCCAGTTATCATTTAACTTACTTTGTTTGATTAACTTGAGCAAAGCTCTGATGGCTGGGCAGATGCCCTTGGGCAGAGTTGTTGGATTAAAAACATTCTGGCAACAGGCCAAGGTTGACAGAATGTTTTTAATCCAGCGACACTGCGCAGCCATCACTGAGACATGTACGTAGAACCGAGTGATGTCAGAGATAAGGTAGTTAGACCACTCTTTTAGTTGCTGTAGGGTCCAGATGTGATTGCTGTTGGTTAATAACAAACTGGCTCTGTCTGCAAGGTGTTTAGTCATTCCTCCAGTTCCATCACATAAGTGCTTATCTAGCTAGCAAAACACACCATGATCCAAACTTCACAGAAGAATTTGTTTATATTTAGTTTATATTTGTTAAGATAGTAGAAATATTGGATTTGAAATTCATCCATCCATCCATCTTCTTCCGCTTATCTGGGGCTGGGTCGCAGGGGCAGCAGCCTAAGCAGAGAAGCCCAGACCTCCCTCTCCCCAGCCACCTCCTCCAGCCCCTCTGCAAATCGCTACCTTATCGTGGTGGAGGGGTTTGTGTGTCCCAGGGATCCCAGGGGCTATGTTGTCTGGGGGCTTTTGCCCCCTGGTAGGGTCTCCCATGGCAAATTGGTCCTGGGTGAGGGACCAGACAAAGAGCGATTCAGAAGACCCCCATGAGAAAACCATCGAGGGAACAGTTTACCCTGCCCGGGATAGGGTTACCGGGGCCTCGTCCAGGAGCCAGGCCCGGGACACAGCCCAAAAAAGGTACATGGGCCTTTCT
>VVHJ01040890.1:0-12582 GCA_015107715.1 Tylochromis polylepis | reverse complement strand
ACTGCGAGGAATCTTGGAGTCATTTTTGACCAGGATATGTCCTTCAATACACATATTAAACAAATATGTAGGACTGCTTTCTTCTATTTGTGCAATATCTCTAAAATTAGAAACAGCTTGTCTCAGAGTGACGCTGAAAAACTAGTTTATGCATGTAGTAGCATGTAGTCTAGGCTGGACTACTGTAATTCATTATTATCAGGATGTCCTAAAAACTCCCTAAAAAGCCTTCAGTTGATCCAAAATGCTGCAGCAAGAGTCCTGACAGGGACTAGAAAGAGAGAGCATATTTCTGGTCGTGGCAGATGGCCGCCCCTCCCTGAATCTGGTTCTGCTGGAGGTTTCTTCTTGTTAAAAGGGAGTTTTTCATTCCCCACTCTCACCAAAGTGCTTTCTCATAGTGGCTCATATCATTGTTGGGTTTTTCTCTGTATGTATTATTGTAGAGTCTACCTTACAATATAAAGCACCTTGAGGCGACTGTTGTTGTGATTTGGCGCTGTATAAATAAATGGAAAAAATTGAAATTCTCTCAATACCTGACTCCTACTTCCCCTTTCAATCCCTTTGGAAGCAGTAACAGTGTACTTAGATTTTTGCAGGACTCATGTCGCTCTGAGAAAATTTTCTTTTTCATATGATTTTAGCTAAACTTAACTGAACACATAACAATTTGACCATTTTTACAAATTATTTCTTTCATTCAGGTCATGAGAAAAACCTTCATATCTTAGCAAGCTGAATCCTAATTTTCTTAAAACTCCTTTATTTCTTTTTTGTGTACCAATCTTCATTTGTCTGAAAAATCAGCTCCCAATGGTCCACAAGTAAACTTGATTGGATTATAAATGTTTGCAGACTCTCAGAAATCAAAGTCTTAACTCTGTGTTTTATATTATGGTTTCCCTGTATTTCTCCTGTTATCGTCAAGCTGGATAGGATAATTTGTCCTAGGCTGACTAGATTGATTTCTTCTTTAGATCTCTGCACTGGCTAATAAATAGTGGAAATCTCCCCAGCTTCCAGGAGTCTGGGAAGCAAGCTATTTTGTGAATATTAAATCTTCTACAACAAGAAATTTCTCTCCCTCCAAACCCTGAGCAAAAACAAGCACAATGTGGGATCGGACACCCACTGTTGGGTGTGCTGTAAAGGCTAAATCAGGCTACACAATAACTACCTGTGTGTTCACGGAGGAGGATTTAGTCCGTGGGCATAGCTGAACAACTCAGTGGCTAACAGTTGTGCACCAGCAAAGTGACTTGCTGTGCACTGAAGCAGAAAATATAACACTAACAAAAAAACCAGTCACTTACAGCAATTTTCCAGCAACTGAGCAAGCTTGGAACTGTAGAACAGGAGAACAATGACAGCAAGAAGACACTGGGTTTCACACAAAGTCTGGTAGTGAAGTACGCATTAAACTCCCTCCACAGTATCGTACTAATACTGCAAACCGGGGCTTACATTAGAAAAACACTTGCACTCAGACAGTGGGCTAGCAGTGAACATGTAGGTGGAGAAAGAAAAATGGGGATGAGGAGGAAGCACTGGCTAATTAGGCGGTGATGTAAAAGCCCAAAAATGTGATACAGTGCCTTAGAATTGCTACACTGTTACACAACTACTCTACTTAGATCTCTATTTGTATGTCACTTGTCTGAATCAGCTTGTGACCTTTCAGTGCTTGGCATCTCCGTCACTGCCTAATCAAACCAAATAAAGCACTGATGCATATTATACAGTTCAACGACTCTCCAAACGGTATTATTGACTCAAGACTTGACTTAACACACCAGCTGACTCTATTCTGAGCATGCTGTAGGTGAGCGAGGGCTGCTGTTATGAGACAGAGAAAGAGGGCACAGTCTGAGAAAAGCATGCTATCTGAGATATTTACACACCTGTATGACATGTAAATATAACCCACTGTGGAGGTGGTGTTCGGGTTACCCTGTAATTTTTGTTGTGGCCTATTCCTACTGAATATGAGTTCATTGAAATGAGAAAATTCAATTAATTATGCTAATCATCACCATCATGCAGCTACGTGTGTCCACAAGCTACGTGACAGCATGAGTTCACGCTGCTGCTGCCAGCCCCTGAACCAACATCCATGATTATTTGCTGCCACCTACTGTTCTCAACTATAACAACCTCATGTGTGCATTATATGTGAAAATTAACAGTGGGTTTAAAGAGAAGATTTAATACTGCCAATTGTAACTAGGTTGCCTTCAAGCAGTGATCTCAGTGATTTCATTTTGGGCAATGTGTTAAAACTCCTCATTCTTCTTGCTTCTTCTGTTCACTGCTGTTTGTCTATTATTTCTCAGACCTATTTATATACAGTCTGCGGTTCGAATATTAATGTTCACGGGTTTTTCTTGTCCTGTTTAGAGCAAAACAAGATCTAGAATATGTGCCTATCTATACTGATATGGAATGCAGTCAAATATCCTGGCGATTTAAAATTTAAAAGCAACAGAAGTAGTATTTCAAAACCAACACCTGAGCATTTGACTCCTAAAATGGGGCAGAGCAGCATTTCCACCGACCTTCAGATTGACAGACAACCCACTCTTTCTCCTGAGTCAGAGCTGCCCTTGTTATCCAGAAGTGTGCACATTTTTAAATTTCACATTTTGACCCAGATTTTTCAGCATGTTGTAGTCTACAATTACTTCACGGTTAAGTGAGTTTTGCTTGGCGTATCAAGCTTAAGAGTGCATTATTTGCTTCATTTTGTTGAAGTATTTATGATTCCCATGGTATAAAAAAAAAAGCCTAAAAATGCAATCTTAGTTTTCAATAACTTTTCTAATACACTCTGCCCTCGCCTCTTCCCTCCCATCAGCCTCAGGCCAGTCTTCATTTTCACATCTCTTTTCACTTCCATCATGCTGTATTACATCTTTTTGCTCACTATCTGCTACACTGACAGACCCTCTCTAAGAAGCATGCAGGACTGATATTAGCCTCTCAACCTGTTAACAGCATATTGCTGTTCTCAGTCTGTAGGGTGCTGCAGCACAACAGAGGTCAAACCAGATCATCAGGCACCCTATAATAATGGTAAATAATGTAATTGCATTGATAATTGTGAAAGTTTTTAAGTAAGTGGCCAAATGTATTTGTGTGTATGAAACTGTAACACCATAATTACAACACCTATGTTATCAGCCTGAAATGCACTGGCTTCCTCAAAATGCTCACCTCAAGGCACCCTGGCTGAGAACTACTGGTCCAAAATAGGCTGAAGTAAAGCCTAACACTACTTAACGTTAGTGTTGCTCAGTTTTCAGATGAAACCATTATCGATGCAAATGCTTGGAAAAACTTTTGGTTGCCATTATATGAGCTCATGCCTTGCAGCTCATTTGCAGAGGGACCTGCTGCTGCTTCACTCTCTCTGGCTGTTTCTAAAATTAAGGGCCACACGTGTCCGGGGGCGTTGGTGTGTCATGGTGTAGTGCTAAGTCGTCTAGATATAGTGGTCACTGATCTGACACTGGATCACTGCCTTTTACAACTGCTCAAAGCTAAACCATTCTTAATCTCTTAGTTGTCTTCTGCTTACCTTTCTTTTAAAACAAAATTAACACTTGACTTTCCTCTTTTCTTTTTTAAATACCCTGATTTTCTTCTCTTGGGGGATGACACTAGCAGTATTCACAGAATATTATAAATTTGTGTGTTCTGTAATTGCGAGTCTTTAGTCAAAAATATTAGTTAAACTAAACTCCGCTTACTAGATTAGAACAAGTTTTTCATCAGGCTGAATTGAAAACGTCAGATCTGCGGCAGTCATATTCGGCTTTTTCTTACACTCAGTTTGCTGGTCTTGAGCTGTGTGTTAGCTCATGTAAATGTCCCAGTGTTTACTCAGGTTAATGATCTTTCTTTGCTCTCAAGAGCAGGACACAACTGAAGACAGGGGCGTTGGTAGGAAACATTGGGGGCTTAGCCCAAAACTGAAATCTTTTGGAGTTTCACTTGATAGCAGCACCTTTTAAAAGTCATTTACTATATTTTATGATAACATTAATATAAAATATGAAATCATATGCGCTGCCTGAAGGTTGATGTCCCAGAATGAAACTGAAATAAACAAAAAGTGCAATTTGAGTTCTTTTGGGTTGTTACTATTTTTTAAGGAGCAGGAATAAAACCTTAAGAAAAAAACACTATAAAAATGTGGGTGAAATATTAATTTGCAAGACAATATGCTGAAAGTACTTAGTTCAGCTTTTAAACTTAATCAGCCCTGGCCTCAGAGCTTCTGCTTTTATTGCACCATAATGGCTCCTGTGCTGGTCTTTTAGACCTCGTCCTCACCTTTCCTGTTCTTCTGGTGTCTCACCAACCTGCTGCACTCTTTATCTCCTCTACTCTGGTTGCAATCAGCACGTGGCAATCAAACTCCATCTATCATTTTTGATCTGCAAATTATTGATACACGTTGTCACGCTACAAGAGCTAAACAGTCATCAGTCAGTACTGAATGCTGGGTAGAGGACAACATTTAATGCAGTCACAGATGTACATGAGTCACTGTTCTGTTGCCATTTATTCCTACTGGATTCTGTGAACTTTCCACCCAATTTTAATGTTATGTATTGAATAGCCTATGTAATAAATAAGCATGTAGCCCAATAAGTATAATTTCTAGAAAGCTACATAATGAGGTGGCTCAGTTAGAAATAGTCTAACTTAAGTTTCACAATCTTTTTATTAGAAATAAACAAATTACATGCTTACATGCTTAAATTTAAACAAAATTTTTCTATGGGAGGGGGGTAACATTTTGCAATATATTTCATTTTCAGAATTTATATTCAATATGTCACAGCGCTGGGTCTGTGATCCAGTGTTTTGTGTTTGTTTAATTTATATTCCTTGATTATTGTTATTCATGGTTGATGGTTTTCTGCTCATGTTATATTTGTAGATCTGGCTTCTTGTTTCAGTCACTGTGTCTTCCCTGTGTTCCATGTTTCATATCCAGTCAGTCATGTCTCAGTGTCAAGTCCGTGTCTCTGTGCATGCGTCATGTTTTACTTTGAGAGTCTCGCGTCCTATGTTAGTGTGTTCAGTTTTGCTTCCCCTTTGTCTTGTTTTGTCTGATTAGTCCCAGCTGTGTTTCCACCTGTTTCCCATCCTCTCGTTATCCTGCCTGTGTATTTAAGTCCTCAGTCTTGCCCTGGTTGTTGTTGTGTCCTCAACATTTGCTGTGTGTTCTTATGTAAGCGCCACATTCTCACATCACGGCACATAATGTCAAGTGCAAGCTTCTTAGTTCTGGTTAGTTTTTATTTGTTTCTTCCAACGTTCATGTACCTAATTGTAGTTTGTATTTTCCAGCAATGAAGCTGCCGCCTTTAGCTAAGCATTCTGTCTCCGAGTCCTGCGTTTGGGTACTCATCCTGCCTGCCACACAGCGCTAAACATGGCACAATGTTAATGCTATCTTATTTTAATAAACATTGTCATATGCAAACCTAAGGTGGCACTAGGGGTGGCAAGAGATTATTCATGCCACCACAGTAGATCCGCCCCTGGTTGTGCCAAAAAAGTGATCTTCTGCCAAAAAGTAATTTCCAGTATTTGCTAAAAAATGATGTATATAAATGGTTGTTAATGACTTGTGAAACACGCAGTATGTATAATAGAACAGAGTCCTAAAGAGACTTGCAAGACAGGCTTTTTCTTTATTTTATATATAACCCTTATCGTAAATCCTGTTGACTGCAGACTATTTATCAATATTAGCAAATATATTAGACATAAAAAACACACAGAAACATGAGAAATTACTTTTTGGCAGACAATGATCAGCTATGGTTCTTGGTTGTTCCAATTAGAATAGTTTTGTCACACAGAGATGGTAGAGTTTCAGGTACTTGGGACATTCCGACAAACCGATCCCTGAATACAGCGACCCTCATTACACAATTCTTTTATGAGATTAACTCCCCCCCCAACACACACACAGGCGCACCAAGGCACATAAACACAAGCACACACACGCATACACATATACACCCCTTGGAAAACCTTTTTTGTCATTTCAGCCATTTGTGATTGTCTCTCTTGGCTGTCTTGCAACACTTTCATCATGGGAATAATCACTGCCAAGAACAGGAATTAAAACACCTTAATTTGATTTTTTGTGGTTCATTCATTCATCTAATCAGTTTTTGTTGAATTTGATTAATGTGTGGGTAATGCTAATAAATGTCTATCAATGTTTTAAAAAAGAACTGTTTTCAATCAATGTTTAATCACTCTAATAGGACATAGGATACTTACTGTAACTGTTGCACTGTTTTTAAAATGTGTGACAGTGATTGCGCTTATAGAGCCAAGCCTATATCATTAAGCATGATCTATAGCAGAGGTGTCAAACATCAGGCCCGGTCCCAGAATCGGCAAGGCAAAGACTCCAGTTTGGCTTTGGAAAACATGGAGGGCATACCTTTTCAGACTTTTAACTGTATTTTAAAAAAAATATGTTTTACATTTTTTTTCTGCTGATAAAGACTTCCCCCACAGCCATTCATACTATACCAAAGCAGTTAAGTAATAAAAAACTCAATGACGAAAAACACGAGCATTAACACGCAGAGTTTGCGGGCATCGGTTGGGCTTTACATATGTTCATTAATCATGAACCACTTTCTAAACCAGGTTTCAGGCGTTATCAGTGACGTCACTCAGCGGTAAGGAAGCAAGCCACTTCATTAAAAAAAAAAAAAAATTCCTGGATGTACCGACAGACATGTCGAAGCCTTTGTACAGGTTAATCGCTTAATCACTACCTGTCCTGAGGATGGCTCTGAGCGGTTCTGAAACGATGGACCGGGACGAACCCGAAGAGACTTTCGTATTCCGAGCAGTGAGAATAGCAGCTGTGGTTGCGCTATACTGGTTTGTCTCGATAACGATGGTGTTCCTCAATAATCACCTGCTGGACAACAAAGACTTGGACGCGCCGTTGTTCGTCACTTTTTATCAGTGTGTGGTCACTGTTGCACTTTGCTGGCTCATGCAGCTGCTGTCAAAAATGTGCCCGCGACTCATCGACTTCCCCTCGGTCAGGTTTGACGTGAAGCTCTCCCGGGAGGTCCTGCCGCTGTCCATCGTCTTCATCGGCATGATCACCTTCAACAACTTGTGCCTGAAACATCTCGGGGTGGCTTTCTACACGGTCGGCCGCTCTCTAAGCACAGTTTTCAATGTGCTGTTATCGTACGTCATCCTGAAACAGACCACGTCTTTCAGAGCTCTGGCGTGCTGTGGAATCATTTTAGGTGCGTTTATTGTCATTTTCCTCGTAATGATTTGCATGTGATAATACTATTAATATTGTTTGTTTGTTTTCTGAAATTCGTCCATGGATGTAAATAAGGCTGCACACAGTTCTTCCTTTCAGAAAGTTAAATAACAGCAAAGGTGGTGGAAACGATGACCGTTCGTACACTCAGCTGGACCTCAGTGTTACACCTGAAGCACAGCATGCTAAATTCCTTAAGTTGTCATTCCAGTCGAATAACATGCCACTTTAGATCACTGGAAGAAAAGCCTTGAGCAGCTCCTTATTTCTTTAAATTTTGCTTCCAAGGAAACCAGACTTTCTTGTATTTTTTTTAAGTGCACTTGAGCAATAGTTCTCCGGGCTTTCTCATAGTCTTTCAAAGTCTTTCTTTAGACATTGGCTGCTTTTTCACTCATTTTCAGTCCAGTCCTTGTACCTGTCCACTTTCAGAAGAATGCAGTTTTTGTTTTTTAAGCTACCTACATCAGGCCCTGCATGTGATTGCTCTACAATGTGCTGATCCTCATCAGAAAACATCTCGCTGAATGTCAAGAAGCCATTCATGAGGAAGGGAAATGGGGAGAAAAGGCTCAAGTATGCCAAATTATGCAAGAACTGGACTGAAAATCAGTGACAACACGTCACAGGGAATGATGATTCCTAATTTTAAATTTAAATTGAATTTACAGAATTGTGAAAGCACTTAGAAAGATTGCAGTAACAGTAAAGACTGGACTGATTTGTTTAATTTCCATTGGAGTGGTCCACAGCTGGGTTGAAAACAGTTTTTCCAGCCATTTTAATGATGTTCCAGCACAGAAGCTCAGAAATATACAGATGGACAGAGGGAGATGTTGCAACTGTTTGAAAAGTTGAGGATTTGCAGGGAAAAAGAAAACCCACAAGAAACCCCCACACACCTGCAAAGTGAGCTGCTTCTTGAGTTCTTCTCTTCCTGTATCAGCATTTATGTGGTGCTATTGTTTGAGTGGCGAAACCTATTATTCAGGAGAATACTACAGCAGGTAAAAATAGAAATGGCTGTATGATGATGTTGCAGCGGCGAGAGAAGCGATCAATGCAGAGGGTATACTAGCATCCTTAGAAGGTGTTAAGAACTGTGCACCACTATAGTGAAGTAAATACTGAATAATCAACAAACTTGTAACATTTGCTGACTACTATTATATAAATCTTGTTTTTCGATCAAAAGAACATCTCCCTGCTTTCTAACATCCAGAGATTTATATGCTCTGTTTCATAATGTCTAATAAGCCTCATACAGATAAGCAACAACAGTCACTACATGACTGAAGCACAAACTTCATCTCTTAAAAAAAAAATAGTAAAATAAAAATTCAAACAGGTCCAATGTTAGAATGATTTTTTTTTTTATTCTAGCAGACTCACAATACTTACAATAGAAAGATGGTATTTAGAATAACCATTATTAAAAAACATTAACATTTGATCATTTCTGGAACAGTGTTCAGGATCTTCACATATACTGGTGAAAATGCTCACACTTTCCCGGATTCAAATATTTTTAATGTCAAGTGTCCGTGTTGGGTGGACACACTATTCCAGTCTGATAGGACCAGGCGGTTGAAACTCAAGTGTACAAAGTATGTTGTACAACTGGTCTGGTAATATTCAAATTGTGTGTGATGGCAGCTTAAGCTAATTTAATTTATATAGCGCCAAATCAAAACAGTTGCCTCAAGGTGTTTTATATGTTAAGGTAAAGACCCTACAATAATACAAGGAAAACAGAGAATACTCCAACAATCATATGAACCCCATGAGCAAGCGCTTTGGTGAGAGTGGGAAGGGAAAACTCCCTTTTAACAGGAAGAAATCTCCAGCAGAACCAGGCTCAGGGAGGGGCGGCCATCTGCTGCCACCAGTTGGGGTGAAGGGGAAATGTTGGTTTAAAATAAAGCAATATGTCTACAGCTCCCACTATTGATCACTGTGTAGTCACTGTCACTTTAAAACCTGAAGCAGAATTAAAATTTTGACAGCATTTGAATTTTAAATGAACATTTTCTAAATGATGGGGGGTACTGCATCAGTGTGGGGAAAAAGAAATCTATGTTCAATTAAAAAAAAACAGCTGAATTTCATTCTTATGGAAGGAAATTAAAATATTTTCAATATAAAGTGAGAGAATACTCCACTGAGTGTGGCAGGAGAACAAGTAAAAGGCAAAGAGAAACGGAAAGAAAACTGATAAATGACATCAATAGTTTTTATAAAATCCCTTTGATGTCAGATACTCATAAGGAAAAACTTATCTGCTTACAATCAAAATTAGACAAGTTGTATCTTAATAAAGCTCAGGGTGCATTAATTCATTCCAGACTAAAACGGATTGAAGAGGGTTATGAGGGAAGAGGGAAATGGGGAAAAAACAAAATTGTTCCTATTACAGTAAATTAGAAAAAAGGCTACCCTAAAGAACCAACAGAAATATCTAATAACATTTTTAAATTTTGTTAAAACCAATACTCTTTTTCGTTTTCAGAGACTCATTCCAAGAACTGTTTAAAAAAGGTAAAAAGGATTCATCTGTCAGATTGATTTAGATCTGAAAAGAAATTTGACTCTGATTTGAGAATTGAAGAAGTTGATTCTGCTATAAGGAAAATGGCTTTGTGAAAATCACCGGGACAAGATGGATTAACAGCTAACATTTATCAGTGTTTTGGACAGATATTCGAAAATTGCTTTTTGAAGCAAAGTGAGAATGTATAAAGAACAATTCTCTTTGAACAACAATGAGGCAAGGAATAATGATTTCAATACCAAAACCAAATAATGATAAAACAGTTGCTAATCATTTAAGCCCAATTGCATGACTTAATGTTGATTATAAAATATTTACTACTGCACTAGCTAGAAAACGTGAATCTGGTATCAATAAAAATCATCAGTGAAACACAGTCTGGCTTTCTCCAAAATAGATTATTACACAATACTTGATCTGTTGGATTATCCAGAATGGTTGGACGATGATAAGAATATATTTTTTCTCGACTTCTTTAAAGTTTTTTGATAAACTTTAACATTCGTCTATTTTATAGCCATTACATCATTTTGGATTTGATAACAACAACAACAAAAAACTAAACTAAAAACTAGCAACAATGTTTCGATGATGCATAAAGAAATAACAAGAGCTGTCTTACTCCAGTCAGGAACTACAAACAGATTTGATGTTAAAAGGAGCATACATCAAGGTGAGCCCTGTTCTTTTTACACTGGCAATGGAATTGCTAGCAGTATATGTCAAGAATAATGAGAATATAAAACATTTAACTATTGTAGGCAGTTCCTTGATTATTACACAGTTGACAGATGATATGACATTGTTTTTAATAAGATTCTGATTAGATACCCACAACTCTAAAAGATGGATCTTTTTTTTCTAGGCATCTGATCTTTATTTAAATTTGAAAAAATGTGTGATGCTAACAATCCATGATAACAAGCTAAGCTTAATTCATAATGTTCTGCTTAAATACATGCTAAAATATTTAGGGGTAACTATTAGTAAAAATCATGGTGATATGGAAAGTAATAATTTTCATTCTGTTTTACACAAGAATTAAAAAAATTAAATGGCTGGTTTCAGAAATGCTTCTTAATTTCTGGAAGAATTTTTATAACAAAGATGGAAGGGATCCCAGGACTTGTTTACCATTTTAGCTGTATCGAACAGAAACTTTAAAAAGATAAACCAAATTCTTTATAATTTAATTTGAAACGATAAGCAATATCTCATTCACAAAAGATGCATGGTAAAATCTGTAGAAAAAGGAGGTGTGGATGTCATTGATTTTGAAATAATGAATGGTCTTATTAAGATATATTTAAGAAAAAAAAGGTTGCAGACATTTATCAAAAATGAACATCAGTTATATATTAGTATCCTGGCATATCCTTTTGTGGAATCCAATTTCTGAGATATATATATATGTATGTGTGTGTGTGTGTGTGTGTGTGTATATATATATATTTTAATGCGAAAAAAAAACAACAGAATTTTTGTGTAATAACAGTTTGATTATGGGAAAGTTTTATATACATAAAAAAATCTACACTTGCTCCAACTTTTCTTTCCCTTAATAATGATTTAAAGTCTCAGTCTGTTAAACGACTGGAAAAGAAAAAAAAGTCTTAAAACTGTCATAAATACTAGCATATATATGGAATAAGTCTCAGTTTAATAGAAAAAAAACAAATAAGAATACATTTTTAAAAAGGGTTGGGGGTCTATCTTTAAATTAAATAGAGGTCGTTCAAACAAGGAAGTCGTGGTGCTTCATGAGTCTTCCGGTTGGAGCTAAAGCCTTTCAAAGTAAAAGTAAAGCTTAGACAAAAATATCACTTAGTGGAAGAAGAGAATACAATATAAAAAAATTGTGAAATGACTATCAGATTTCGTTTCACTTTTTAACAGCAGAAGATTAGCAGTTAAAGAAGAGTAAAACATAAAATCTGTTTGCAAAGCCTTTTTTTCCCCCTCGAAGGATTAACCATCATCAGAGTTATGGGAATATTTTGATCCGAAAGCATGGGTTAAAAAAGCAAATACTTATTCAGATATTTTAAGGTTTTATGTCTTGATATTAAATCTGACACCCTTCACTCATCGGGACCTTTAATTGGTGAAAAATAACTACCGTAGTTGAGAACAATGCTTGATCAAAATGTCATTTACAATTCTGATTTGCAGTGGTATGCTACAAAGCTATTGGGATGCCTGTCAAATAGGTTTTTAAAGTGCTTCAGCACTGAAATACTACTAGAGGCAAAAAAAAAAATGCTCAAATTGTGGCCGTTTTTGTGTAGCTTGTGTTAATTGTTCTTTACGGAAAAGAGCAAAAGACCTTACACTGGTATTTAAAACAATTTTAGTCGCAGTAAACTCCGCTTACTGTGTAGTTTGGAAAACGATTTCGGTCAGGCTTGAATTGGGCTCTTATGTTGAAAAAGTCACATCGGAAGTCTCTTTGTTGACGGCGCTGACCGAACGGCAGTCATGTTTGGCTTTTTCATACAGTCAGTTTAGAGCAGCGTATTAGCTCATGTAAATGTCCCTGCTTTTACTGAGGTGTGTGTTCTTCATCTGCACTCATGAACAGGACACAGCTGAAGCGCTCCAGCATCTTGAGGATGGCTCTGAGCGGTTCTGAAACGATGGACCGGGACGAACCCGAAGAGACTTTCGTATTCCGAGCAGTGAGAATAGCAGCTGT
>VVHJ01040885.1:18683-33007 GCA_015107715.1 Tylochromis polylepis | reverse complement strand
TCCTCTGTTCAAAGATGGTCGTTCACAGTGGACATAAATGGCTTCTTTCACTCCTCTTTCAAACCATCTGTCTTCTCTGTCCAAAATATGAACATTGGCATCCTTGAAAGAGTGACCTTTAGATGCAGATGGACAGCCGAGTCTTGTCCTGTTGAGGTGGCTCTTCTATGCTGTGCCATGCATTTATGAAGTGGCTGTTTGGTCGCTCCAATGTAGAGGTCTGAGCATTCCTCGCTACACTGTACAGCATACACTACATTGTTAAGTTTGTATTTAGGAGTTTTGTCTTTGGGATGAACCAGTTTTTGTCTGAGTGTGTGGCTGGGTCTGAAGTACACTGGGATGTCGTGCTTGAAGAAGACTCTCCTGAATTTCTCTGATAAACCTACTACATAGGGGATGACAATATTGTTGCGTTTGTCTTTCTGATCCTCCCTAGTTGGTGTCCGATCTTCTTTTCTGTGCATCTTTGCTGACTTGATAAAAACTCAGTTAGGATAACCACATGTTTTTAAGAGCTTCCTTTATGTGTGTGCCCCCCACCCCCCGGCTTAGAGGGAACATTTTCTGAACATGGGTTGCCTAGCACTTCTAGCTAGAGAAAATATGTGTCCTAACTGTCTCGTGGTTTGCCTCTGTGATCACAGATGGATATTTTGCATTTTATAATGGTTTCTCTTTGAGAGTATATGGGCGTTTAGCCTTACCTTTGTTGTGTAGTTTGTAAAGGTGACCCATTATATAGGTTCATTAATCAGAGGATTGACTCTTGTAGCACTCTTAAGTGTAAATTTAATGGGACTTTGAGCTTTTTAGTTTAGAACCTCTGTTTCGTGGACATGGCATGTCACAATTATACATAAGTGACAATATGTCATGAATGGCTGTGTGGCACAGGCAGGAAAGGACCCAAATGCAGACTCATGGAGGTGAAGAATAAACTAAAAAAAAAACACAGCTTTATTTGCTGGCTGGGGAAAAAAAAAAAAATAAGTACAAAACTACCGAGTCCAAAACAAAAAGTCCACAAGAAACACTGGAGCCCATGAAATGGTTCAAAATAGAATGTCCATAAAAGAGACTGGAACTCAGGGAACAGTTGATAAACAGTTCAGGGGGCCAACCCGGTGGTTGACAGCACCATAGTCCAAAACAGTGCAGGTCCGGGGGCTGGCCGTGTGGAAGATGGCGGCGGCGGCAACAGAGCAGGTCCAGAGGCCGCCCATGACAGCGAAGACGCCCAGCCGATGGCCTGGAAAGTGGCCAGCACCGGTAAGGACCAGACGGTGGTGTGGCAACCACAGGCAACAGAGCTGGGCCAAATGGTGGCGTGGCAGGTGCAGGCGGTGGAGCAGGTGGTGGCATTGCAGGCGACAGCGTGGAAGGTGCAGGCGGTGGTGCTGCAGGCGACGGTGTGGAAGCCACAGGTGGTGGCTGAATGGACTCAGAGCCATCAGCAGACATGAGGAGGTGGTGCTGGCCGGGCTCTCCAGAACCCCCAGCAGACACGAGGAAGGTTGCTGGACTGGCTCACCTGAGCTTCCAGTGGAAACAGGTGGCAGTGTGGAGGCCGCGGAGTGCTGAGCAGACGACTGAGCAGACGACTGAGCAGACGACTGACACTGAACTGTTCTCCTCCGGGGAACAGGAGCTGGGCCTGGCCGAACACCAGCCATCCCCACCCGAGGAACAGATATGGGTGCAGGGACGAGCTGGGTTCTGGCTGCCCTTGCCCTGGGAACTGGCATGGGCGCAGGAACTAGCTGGACCTCTGCAGCTCCCACCTGAGGAACTGAAACGGGTGCAGGAGTCAGCAGGGTCACAGCTGCCCCTCACCCGGGGAACCTGGACAGGCACAGGCAATGCCTGGGGTCCGCCATCCCCACCCGAGGAGCAGGTACGGGTGCAGGGATGGACAGAGCCTCCGCCAGCCTGGGGACTGAAGCAGGGACCAGCTGGACCTCAGCCTCCCTCACCCAAGGAACTGTAACAGGTGCAGGGGAAAGCTGGGCTCGAGAACGGGAGGAGGAGAGAGGAGCAGTCACAGGAGTAGGAGGATTAACATAGGCAGTGTCTGAATTAACTGGGTGTGAAGCAACACTAAATACAGTCTTACAAAACGCAGCCTGGGAAGTAGCACACACCGTTTCCAGGACAACTGGCTTAAAACCATGGTGCACAGAGTTAAACAAACATGGCCGTAGAACAGAAAACTTAACTTGTGCAGCCAACTCTGCAGTGTTCAATCCAAGTTATTTTGCCAGCTTACTTATAGCGGACGATACCTTGTTGCACTTAAACTTAACAGTCACAGAATACAGTCTTAAAGAGTTCACAATGAGGAACACAAACAGTCTTTAGATTCTCCGAGTGGGAGTTAACAGTCTCTGATGGGAATAGCTCAGATGAAACAGGCTGAAGAACAGCATAGTCCAGAGATTGAGTGACATTGCTAACAGTGTCTGAAGGCTACAGAATAGTCCTTACACAGTCCAACACTAGAGCTGAGATGTGCAAAGTGGGTTTAATTTTAGGTAGCTCTGAAACACCCTTCTCTCTTAACTCAGTTCTAGTCCTTGGAGAGGCAGGTTCATATACAGAATCCTCATTTCCCCATTTCATTTTCAGCAATTTCACCTGTTTGAAATGTAATATTTAAAGTTGCCGGTTTAGCCAGTTCAGAAACACTGCACTGAGTTACAACATCAGGAGATTTGCACTGAGAAAAAAATTCCAGGGACATAAACAGAATTACTCACGGTGGGTGAGATATCAGAAAGCCAAAGTCAGGATGCTCAGGCAGAGTGTGAGCAGAACAGCCACTTCCACTTACCAACGGGGTTTGCTCAGCGAGTGTAGAGTGACGGCGGCATGAATGCCGCTTTCTCCAGGAAGAGGGAGGAGACGGGCCGGTCCGCGAATCCTCCAGCGGACCGGGCTGCGAATCCTCCGGCGGCTGTGGCGGAACAGCAATCATAGCTTTAACAGGCTGATGCTGCTCGGGCCGCTGATGGGGACAATGCTCCCTCCCCCTGGGAGCTTGCTGCAGCGGCAACTGGGAGCTGCTGGAGGACAACACGAGAAACGCCAGTTCCCGGGCCCGCAGCGTCTCCTTTATCTCCGTAAAGGCAGCGAGTCTGGCAGGTGCGTCAGGGAGCTGGAGGAAGCTGGAGGAAACTGGAGGAAGCTGGAATTCTTTCTCATAATTGCCTCGGCGACGTTAACCATGACCGTCATGCTCTTGAGGTTGGGAGCCGTGAGGACACGGTTGAGGATCGTTTGGCTCCGAAACATGTCCTCACGGCACTTGGAGAGCACCGAGTCCGCTGGGTCCATTGTGTGGTCGCAATCTTCTGTCATGAACGACTATGTGGAGCAGGCAGGAAAGGACCCAAATGCAGACTCACGGAGGTGAAGAGTAAACTCAAAAAAACCACAGCTTTATTTGCTGGCTGGGAAAAAACAATACAAAACTAAACACAGCACACAGGGAGGCACACGGGGGAAACACACAACCATGAGTGAGATCACAACAACAAGCACAGCAAGACACAGACACTAAATACAAGCGGGATAACGAGGGAAATGAGGACACACGGGGAACACAGCTGACACAAATTAACTAGACGCCACAGGGGAAGCAAAACAAGACACACCAAACGTGGGAACACGAGACCTTCACAATAAAACAGGAAACAGAGGAACATGATGTGGGAGTAGAGGAGTGGCAGATGAGAGGAAGCAAACGGAACACGAGGAAGAGAGAGTGCAGACATGATGGGAAACATAGATAAACATGACGGCGTGGAACACAAGGAGGGGAAACAAGGCACAAGAACTCACATAAGCACAAACACAGACACACCGAGGGCAAAGACACAAGGGGAAATCCAATAAACAAAACTAAACAGAGCAACCCAGGCACTTACAGAATAATCCTTAGAATAACAAAGTAGACTTAACTTAATACAAAATGACAAAAAACACAAGAAAACTCAAACCGCTGGGTCAATTGACCCAGTATCGTGACACAATATGAAAGCACTCTCTCTTTAGTTTTGTCTTTATTTATTTCTTTTTTTCAAAGGTGCTTGACTATTCAGTCCTTGTCATCAGTGACAACCCCAACCCTAGCTTTAACCCTAACTCTAGCCCTAAGTTACCATTTTATGTATCTGTTTTAATTGTTCTCTAAATCTTTTCATCAGTGAGCAAAGGAATTCTCTCTGACACACATAAAAAACTATTTAAATTTTTCATGAGAAAACAAAGCCTCTTTATACTTTCTAGGGTTAACCTTAGAGTTGAGGTTGTCAAAGATGATGACTTACATCTCAGATAAATAAAAGCAGGTTGGCTCATATAACCTCTACCAGAATCCTCTAAACTGTGCATGTTAGGGGATTAATGCCACTACAGCTACGTTAAAGCAGACTCTGGCCAGGCAGTAGCAGTATTTTCTTTTTTGAATCTTTAGCCAAGCTTTTTCCATGTAACCTGAACAGTCCACAGAGTGTTCAGCTTAAACTCGTGAGAGACACTGGCGGATTTGAAAATATGAGGACCAGTGTGGATACTGTACAAAGCAAAGCCTGAAAATGTCTGCAGTGTTTATGGCTTGCAATAAAGGCATGACATAGTTAGGACAAAGGGTACTAATTAAGGATATAAAGAATTTTTGGAGTGGGTGTAAGAGGAAACCGTGACTAGCTTAGTGTTTTCTTTGCATGAGACTAAAATGTTACAAATATTAAGGTTATAGAGTCTGAAAACAACATTGCAGTATATTGTAAGACTTCCTGGCAAACTTATGATTATTGCCTCTTTTCCACTAGCACCTTATTGGCTCAACTCGACTCTACTTGGTTTGTGTCATTTTACATTACAGTTGAGTACCACCTCAGTGTGGGTGGGTTCATTGCAACAAGGTGGCCCAAAAGTCCCATGACCGCTGAGAAAAACTCAGTAGTGGAGGAAATTAAGGTGATGACATACCAGCTGCTAAACTCATGGTCAATGTAGGAACTCGTCATTGGATTACAGTGTCAGTTTGTGTGTACAGTTTGTGTGTAGCTATGCAATGCTGGGTTTCAAAAATGTTGAGTTTAACTCTTTAATTTTTGTCATGTTGATTTGTTGTTGTTATTTTTTTTTCTTTGTCCCACAGTTGCTCTTATGACTCATCCAGTGATGTCACTCCCTGTGGTAGTCTGTTGTCATTTTTGGCTCATGTCATTTTGCTTGGAATCCCGGCTGAGCAGGTACTAAAAAAAATACCTGGTACTGCCACCTAATGGAAAATCCTAAAATCCAAGTCGAGTAGGTAATAATTAAACTAGTTAAACTGTCAAAACTTAACATCCATTTAATTACAACATTTAAATTACTTGATGGCTTCATTTTAAACATATTCCTTGTTGCTGGTTTGTACTGTTGGGCATTGATACAAATGGAGTGTACTTTTTTTTAGGGTGCTGTGAACGTGCTCGTCTCCTTCATGTTAATGCTCATCAAAATCTTGCAAGTTTGTGACGTAAAATAGAAATGTATCCAGTAATCTGTTCTTCCTCGTTCCCCTGGTGAGTGCTACGCTGGGCTCTCTCTCCCTGCCTTTCTGTCTCACTTTGAGCAGTCACAGGCCGCTCTCATTGGAAATGATGCAGTCCATCTGGGGTGGTCGTTAACATGCTCAGCGGAGAGCGGGCGATTGGCAGGGGACACATGAAAACATCTTATATACTGAATCCACAGCAGAACCCAGGGGTGCTTTATAATGGAGGAAAATCAGTTTGGTGGGGAAAATGTCTGGAAACACAACAAAGCTGTGGGAAATGTTACCGAGACAACCGCAACGCCACTTTATTTTCTTCTGGTTATTTTCAGCAATCCGAGTTGGAATTGCTCACAGGGAAAATCAGATCATTCATAAAGAATCATTCCTTCATGTCTTTGCTTCTTCTGTGAAAATAAGCGGTTTAGATGTTTACTTGTGCCTTTTCCTCCGCCAGCTCCCTCAGTCCACTTAAACTTTGCGACAGATGCACTCAGCGTGACTTTTGGATACGGTAGTGCTATGTCACTGGGCTGCAATAAAACGCCTACAGACTTCTAACACCATCCCACTCCGGCATTCAAGATCAAGTGACATAATGATGACCGGTTGTATTTAACTGACAATCACAGAGGCACACATAATGTCATTCAGCTGACTAAAACCCAGTCAGATGCTCCTGGAAAAGGGATGAGGTCATGCATGTTTAAGTTTACTTTAATTCGTATGCAGATTTATGCTTATTAAATGGGGCTTCATCTAAATAATGAGTTCAGCAGTGTGTCATGCTGTGTGCCAGTATCTGCCATCATAAATCTAGTGCTGGTCTTTAATGATAAAGCGCAACGTGACACTGCTTTCATGAGAGGTGATGTAATGCAAACTGCGCATCAGGATGCAGGTTCAGAGGTATTTTAAAATTTTTTAGTCACTTTCTCGCAGACAGTACAGACTGTATATAAAAGATAGATTGGGCTTCTGGGTGTGAAAAGAGAAATCAATGCAGGCGTGTTCTTTCTAATGGTCAACAGTGGGTGACTCCTGTAGTTGCCAAAAGAAGTCAGCTTGTAGAGAAATCAGTGAGAAAATGGCCCCACTTCTCACTCAATTTCTTGCCTCAGTAAAGAACTACTAATTAGGTTAGGGTCTCAACCATGACTTAACAAGTGCCGTTTAATAAGGATCTCCAGTTTGTAATGTAATATGGCCCTAATTAGAGTATAAAATAAAGTATAAAGCAGGATAGAATTCAGTGCACCAACCACATTAGCATGCAGTGTTCTTTGTTTCTAAGTGAAATCTACTCCTCGTTTTTGAAGTCTCATTTCATACATAGCCAAAATGCCAAACTCAAGGCCAAGGCTAGGTTTCTTGTTTATTTGCAGTGTAGTGAGAAGGGAAATAGGTGGAAAAATAGATGTCAGTGTTAACATATTATTAAATCTGTGGACAGACCCAGCGGTTAGTACAGTGAATTCAAAAAGATTTGCACAGGCTTTCTGTGTAATGGCAAAAAAACATCTTTACAGCTTGGAGTTAGAGCCAATTAAAGAACCGGACACAACACACAAATATCTTGTCAGCCAATCACATGGCAGCAACTCAGTGCATTTAGGCATGTAGACACTGTCATGGCGAATTGCTAAAGTTCAAACCAAGCATCAGAACGGGAAAGAAAGATGAATTAATAGCTTTGAATGTATTGCGGTTGTTGGTGCCAGATGGGCTGGACTGAGTATTTTAGAAACTGCTGATCTACTGGGATTTTCCAGTACAGCCACCTCTAGAGATTCACATCAAGCATGTGCAGCAACTGTGTGATATCAATATGGACCTAAATCTCTGAGGACTGTTTCCAGCACCTTGATTAATCTATGCCACAAAGAGCTAAGAACTAAGGCAGTTCTGAAGGCAAAAATGGGTCCAACACTTCATACTCATTAATGTAAAGTGTCCAGTGAGTGTATGTGAGTATATGTTAATGAGCTTCTTGCTGTTATTTCTAGATAAATAACATGCTATTTATTTCCACATGCTAAGCTAATCAGTTTATTCTCTCTTTCTGGTAATAGAGCAGGTGTGTTAGCCAAAAATATCAGGCTTTTCTTTACCTTGTCTCTGCAAATATGCACATTTACATTTATATGTAAATAGACTTTGGACCGTTTTCATGTTTTGTATTTTTTATTCTTTCTTTTTCAGCTTTCTTTATTGGCAACTGATTTTTTTCCCCAAAACACCCAGCACATGCTGAGCAATGGAGCTAAATGACGCTTGATTGGTAACACTTCAAATTTAATACTGGAGGATAAGGGCCCTTATGTGCTTTCATATGGTAGGTAAAAAAACGGGGTAAATGATGTGTATTAAAATGTAAAACAGGCTGGAATATCTATTTATATGGGCTAAAGCAGCTGTAACTGCTAGCTAAGTGATTCATTAGTAACAACACTTTCTTAGCCCAGGGGAGAGCAGTAAAATAACATAAGCAAGTGTGTATGCACACTAAGCGGCATCAAAACATACGCATACACACCCACATCCCCATTCCACAGGAGACACATTTGGAGGTGTACAAATTAACCTCAAACTATCATTAGTCACAAGCAGCACATTTGTGCGATGCTACAGAAAGCACATGCTGATTAATTCGTTCCTTCCGTCAGAGTAAAATATATAGGTAAACACTAGAGCGAGAACGTGGGTGGCAGCGCTGGTAGAACAAGAAGAATCATCGTCTATACTGTGTATTCCCCGAGGAACCTAGTTGTGGCTAACCTTAATGTTAATGCTTAAAGTTATCAGTGTCTACTCAAGACTAACACCGCTACTACCGAAGCTGTTAAGAGACAATAGCCACACATGTGCACTGGGGTTAAAGTGGGATTTGGCACGTCCTTAAGAGGCTGTAGCAAAAAAAAAAAAAAAAGAAAATCACTTTTCTTTGTGTAAGAACTGTGATCAGCTGACCCGTACTGCTACCATGATATTCACTGATGCTTCTGGATTTAGCCGCAGTGAGCTTTCAAAGAGATACAAGCAGATGCTATATGGCTGATTTCTAGACACCACAAAGCTAGTTTGAAAGATAGAATTCAGTGAGTGATTCTAATCAGCGTCATCACTTCAAATAGAAATTCATTTATGCTTCCTACGATGTAACCAGTGTAACATAGCGGGTCACTGTAAACAACTTTATCCCAATACAAAGGCATTTATTGGAATAAATATGCGCTGGGCGCTGAAGTGCCTGGTTTGTATAGATCTGCTATCTGATTTAAAAACGCTAAAGTGAATTAGGACTTTATATGTAAGATTTAAATTTCCACTTCATAAAATTTGACTTGCTGAATAGTGCTTGAAAAAAATCTCTCATCTTCCTCTCCTTACCCTTTCTTCCATCTATCAGTGCTGCACATAAATGTTACTCTGCATATGCTCACTCCTCTTCTGCAGCTCGCCAGACGCTAAAGCAAGGCAAGCACATCTGTAGCATGAACACATAAAAGGAAGGAGAAGAAAAAGAGAAGATGAAGATGTAAGCGAGCAATGGGATGTCATTATTTTAATATTAAGCGAGTATCTCCATGCTGTCACTGGAATCAAAGCCAGGCTGCATCATGCAAACTGTTACCTCATCCAATAGTAACCTGCCTATAAGATTTAATTACTCATTAATTGAAGGTACTGCTAAACCAGATCATTCCAGCTCACTTTAACTTATACATATGTTCACATATGTAGCGAGTGCAAAGAAGTCTTGGAATTTGATTTGGAACTGGAACAAAACCAGGTGCAGGTGCTGGATTTATCCAGTGTTAGTACCTTAGGGCAACATTGTGAAGTGGGCTCCACCGACCTTCACCCCTGACCTTTTCTCCCACTGCCTGACCGCACAAGTAAAATTGGATATCTCAGAACTTAGTGCTAACCTAAGGCAAGCAGCTGACATATGCCTCATAAAAAATGTAACTACACATCAAGGACATAACACTGAAGGGGATAGCATTTAGCACAGGCTGTTTGTAGACTTCTGATGCTACAGGAGAATGGTGAAAATCAAGGAATGATTTGGGAAGGGAGGAAAAATTCTCCCTTGACGACTTCTTTCTCTATTATTTATCTAGCACTGAGCTGACCCTGCAAAACTTACTCACAATTGAATGTACATATTAGGTAAAGTGAAATTAGAGTCCACCGCCCCTTAGTCCAAACATATTCAGGGATGGATCATAATATAATGGTGAAATAAATTTTATTTTAGTTGCTTTTTTAAAATCTATATAAGACAGAATGTCAGGTTTGGGGAATAATGATGCAGGATTTGCCATAAAGGCTGAGAAAACCTGTTTTTCCAATCAGCCACTTACTCTGAATAGTTTGGTCCAGCATGAACACATGATTTTCTGCCACAGTTCAAACCATTTCAGTTGCTTCATTACCAAAACTGCCTACCAAAGCTCTTCTTGCTGGTTTGAAGGGGGACGGGCTGGGTTCAACAAAGTTAATGACTTACATTCTGTAATCATAATTTGGAAACATCTGAATTGTGTCGAGCCAATGTCAGATAATTTTGTGAAGAAATGCTTACATTTTCCAGTGGCTCAGTTCAGGGTCATTTTTATAGAAAGAGAATGACATAAAATAGTATTTTATCCAATGTTCAAATTGTTTCTGATTATTGTGTATTATTGTATTATTTTTGCATGTTGTTATAGACTGTATATAAAAGACTGTTGTAGTCTCCAGATCTGAAATGTGACGCCAATGTGGAAGTAGAGCAGCAGAGGGCGACTCTCTGACTTCCTCGATCTGTGATGAGATCACATCATCATCAAGTCACTAGTTGTAAATCTTACTGAATTTGACATAATGTTCATTTTGTAAATGAGCTACTTTTCAGCTATCACAAGGGCTTTCTTTCTTTGTCTCTCTTCCACAGCATGTCTTTTATCCTGTCTTCCTTCTGTCATCCCAACCCTGTTGTGGCAGATGGCCGCCCCTCCCTGAACCTGGCTCTGCTGGAGGTTTCTTCCTGTTAAAAGGGTGTTTTTCCTTCCCACTGTCACCAAAGTGCTTGCTCATCGGGGGTCATATGATTGTTGGGTTTTTCTCTGTATGTATTATTGTAGGGTCTACCTCACAATATAAAGCACCTTGAGGTGACTGTTATTGTGATTTGGTGCTGTATAAATAAAATTGAATTAAATTGTTACCACAGAGAGTAGGTCCTAAAGGTGTTTGGATCTCCTCCCAGGATCAAACCAGATATCTGAGAATTTCAAAGAAACATATTTAATTACCAAATATTTTTAACCATTAGAAATGCAATAGCAACATATAACTTACAGAAAATGCCGTATCCTGTATGTGGTACAGGATGTATGTATGTATGTATGTATATAATACAAATCTTTTCTGTTATTTGTAAACGTTGCTCTGCCTATAAATCAATATAGGTAGGCTGATAACGATGTTCCCTATTAGATTTGATAAAAATATATATGTGGAGTGTCCAGTGTGATTTTTAGATGGGACTTCACTACCACTGGTTAACATGGCGGTTACCTCCATCTGTTATATACAGTTAATGCATGTTACTAAACATCCATGCAGTTACTCTGATTACCACAAATTAATATAGACACAGTGAATCCACTGGGCCCTCAAAGCAAATTGTCTGCTTTTTTGTTGGTAATCATAAAAGACTTAAAAAGAAATTTATATTAAAGCTAATACATACACTGTCAGAC
The DNA here is from genome assembly GCA_015107715.1 of Tylochromis polylepis. Classification (NCBI taxonomy): domain Eukaryota; kingdom Metazoa; phylum Chordata; class Actinopteri; order Cichliformes; family Cichlidae; genus Tylochromis; species Tylochromis polylepis. Next base: position 21,703 of record VVHJ01040885.1, on the reverse strand, counting down.
TAACAGCATAGCTCCAAAGTTTTAGTTAGTTAGTTAGTTTAGAGGTGCCTTTATTTTCAGCCAGGAGTGACATACTGGAGGAGAAAATTCTCTTCTGTTCCTTTGGTTTATACTGTCCTGTTCACTTTTCTTCTTTCTTTTTTCCCTCAACATCAGACGCAGCATCTGTTTCACACACTGGCTTTAAACCAAGAAACTGAGGGGAAAAAACTTCAGCCTTAATTTGCCACTTAGCCCATGTCACACACCCTCGGCCAGATTCTTGAGCCTCAGCCTTCTTTTTGCCTTGCACCAGCGTCCACTCCCTGCATTCTCCCCAAATGGCTCAGCATCAATTTATAAATCCATATTAAACCTAGAATTAGTTTGTTTCCATTTCAAGCAGGAACATGACAATTTGAATTAAATCATCGCCGAGCCTCCTCCCATTCTGATTCCTTTTCCCCCAAAACATCTTTTTTCTCTCTATTTAGGAGTTTCTGCACACACACACACATACCCCAGCCCCCACCGTCTTCTTTCTGAGTTCAATAATCTGCTTAAAAACCTCTGGGCTGTGCTGTCTATGCAGTGCGATCAGCCATGGCCAAACGCACGGAGACAAGGGAGAAGGGGGCGAGGAGAGACTAACGGGGGCGTCTGAAATGAATCTGGATTTGTGCAAGGGAGGAGGAAGGGGGAGAGGGCGGGTGTGAGGATAGATTTCCATTTAAATACATCTCACTCACAGGATTTGTCAGGTTGTTCCCATGGCAACAGTGGCCCATCTTTGGGTCGTGTGTGCGCACGTCTTATTGTATGTGTATGTGAGTCATGACCTCTTAGCTCGACACCTTTAGCCGGTTAGTTTCGCCGCAGAGGCTGGGGCCGGCCAGTCGCTCTCATTTTTAGAGGAGATCTTGCTGCTGCTCTCTTCCCCGACATTAAATATTACTTCTCCTCCGTTGAGCTCTGAGGTCGCCTCTGAAATACTTAGACTGCAGTCAGAGTACCCACTGCTCTCAGTGCTGCTCACTTTTTTCCCCAAACAAAGCAAAAAAGATGAAGGCATTGCTGGCAGGTTTCTGTCATAAGAAAACAGCTGAGCGTTTCAGCTGGTTAAGGTTTTAATACACCCCGAATCTTTGTGTGTGAACAGCAGTTACTGTGCACAGTGTATGCACTGAATGCTCATGTTCAGTTCACAATTAAGAATTCAATTTCACATCCATTTCTTACAATATTTTTAAAATGACCCGCTGTAGACTTCCCATTTTGCCCAAATCCGCACAACTTCCCAAACTATGTGGATTAGTATATTCTAATAAATTACACACCAGCTGAAGTACATTTAAACAATGTGCCATCATAAAGCAGGCTCATTGAAGGTGGGGCAATTTACAAGTGTTTTTTATTTTTACAGGAACTTTTACCTGTTGGTCTTACCTGTGATGACTTCCTGTTATGATCAATCCCACACATAAATCTCTCCCTCTTAGATATTTCCCAGAACTGGCCAGATACTTTGATTTGATGTGACGTTTCAGATTTGCTGATTGCCATACCATCCTGTGCACCCTAATCTCATCTGCTCTCGGAAGCTTTGGAGGGTCAGGCCTGGTTAGTACTTGGATGGGAGCCTGTCTGTGAATACCAGGTGCTGCAAGTTTGGGGTGGCTATAGCTCAGGACTCAGAGCAGGTCATCTACTAAACAGAAGGTTGGTGGTTTATGTCCAATATCGTTATGCAAGATACGAACCCTAAGTTCCTCTCCAATGCATCCATCAGAGTGTAAATGTTAGCTAGAAATACTTAAGCACAAAAAAAAGTGCAGCATGTTATATAGAGTAGAGAAGTGCTATATAAGAACCAGTCCATATACAAGATTGTTTGACGATGTGGTACATGTGACACATCTTTATCACAAATTGAGTTCTTTTCTGTCAGAGTCTGAGCTGATTTGCTCAGGAAACTCCATCACTAGCACAAGAAGCCATGCCTACCAGTTAGCTGTTTACACTGCATCACATGCACCTTCACTTCACCTGTTCATTCTGTAGTAGCAAACTTAAGCTTTGCATTTTCCCATTAAGTGAAAGTGTGTTAATTTTAATGCTCAACTTTGAAGTTTATATTCAATTTCCAGGCTTGTCATGAGGGATGCACTGGTAGGACGCTGCTTAGTGTATGTGCAAGTAAGATCAGGCTTCACGTTGCTCTAAATGTTCAGTTTTGGACCAGGTTTTCTACTCTTGGCTCTGACACTGACAGTAGATATTCTTCATATGGCCAAACCCATCAGTGTGCAAAGAGCAGCCAATCAGAAAAAAAAACAAAGCATGATATAGGAGAAATAAATTTTGAACTCTGAATCGTCCAAAACTGCTCTAGAAGAGTCCAAGAAGGAAAATACACAGGTGGAAATAAACACAGTAGGTCTACTTTAAGAGCTTTTCTGTAATCCTAACCTTGACCGAATGCTTTGCATCTTAACAAAAACTGCAGAAAACCAGAATAACAGTGATATGAGATATGAGTACAGCTTTTCATCTCATTGGAAGGTGGATGATGAACTGATCGAGAAAACACACCCTAACCCCACCAATGACTATCATGCTGTTTGGTACATTTGTTTTTTATCTATAAATGGGAACAACAGTCCCTAATTTAAATAGCATATTTGGAGTGGATTATTCTCAGTCCAGCAACAGCCGTCCAATGTAGCAGATGTTGAAGCGTGGAAAAGAATCTGGCCTGGCTTATTCACGAGTCTGACTGAAAAGACGATACCAGCCATGCGCCAATCAGTTCAGCCCCGATGCTTCTGAAATCCACGGCTGCAGCATCATGAGACGCAACAAGGAGGGCTAAGAACGGGCGTGGGGGGGCGTGTGTGGGGGTTAAAGCACCAAAATGGAGGCCGCGTGCACAAGCTAAATGGATTACTTCCCCTTAAATTGAGAGATCATTGTGTGTCAGGAAACTGGGACCCCATGCTGGTTTTCATGCCAGGGGTGCATTGAGGGTTTCGGGGGGGGGG